>JASVEP010050674.1:5112-16232 GCA_032466695.1 Forpus crassirostris | reverse complement strand
AGGTACATTAAAGATCGTCCAGTTCCAATCCCCTGCCATGGGCAGGGACACCTTCCACTAAAACAGGTCTTTCAAAGCCTCATCCAACCTGGCCTTCAGCATGCCAGGGATGGGGCAGCCACAGCTTCCCTGGGCAGCCTGTTCCAGTGTCTCACTACCCTCACATGTCTACAGGACCCCTCTTTTTCTATCCACACAACACTTCCTTACGACTGCTTGCAGATTTAGAAAGTTCATTACTCACCAGCAGCAGCCAAGAGTTTGAAGGCTGTTGCCAGGCTACTGGTGTCTTTCTGCACTTCGGAAAGTGCAGCAGGATCCCCTAAATTAAAGGCCCTCAGTAGACACTCTATTCTCCTAACTAGAAGCAACTCAATTACGTGGGATAATGACTAAATATGATGAAGAGAGAAACCCTGCTGCTCAGCTGAAAACCCCTCAATTAAAAACATATTACCAGGGGAATGATAATTTCACATGCTGATGACAATTTGAAATACAACATTCATTATCATCAAATACTGGTGCGTTGACACTTAATTCAAGTAGCACTTCACCACATCAGAGGCAGAATTTGGCACAGATGAGAAAAATTAAAATGGAGCTGACCGATACATACTCCCACAGTGTAACAGTTAGCACCACCCAAGAACAATTTAGAGGTGCAAACTGCATTATCCCCAGAATTCTTCCTGCCTACTCAAGAGCCCCTCAAACCTTCCATCACCAACCCTATGGCTCTTTACTTCTACTCTTTTACTTCTTTTACTATGGCTCCTTATTTCTACTCCAGGCCACCCCCAGCTCCCTGCCTCCTTTCCTTACCCCATCACTCCTGTTAGTCCTTTTCCTCACCTCCTGTAACACTTCCTTCTGCAAGGTTTGAGAATCTTGGCATGAGCCTCATGCTGCAGAGCATGAACAGACACCACAAACCCAAGTTACTACCCATCTGCAGCTCTGCAGCATCTGCCTCTGTAGAGTTTATTCCCTGTGGCAGGCATGGAGGAATTGGAGATCACCAACCTCACATGCTGAGTCAGAAACTTTGCATGCACTGCAAAATAAGACTCTGCACAGAGCAGTTTCCACAAAGTAGTAATAATCTGATGAGGAGGTAGATTGCATGAAATGTCAAAAGTGGAGGTCCTCTGTCACTCAGTGACTGTACAGTAGCAGGGGATGTTCACAGGTCTACTAGCACAGCCAGCAGCTGTAACGTAGCCTGTGCCCTTCAGGGATAAGCTCCTTGATATCAAGTAGAGGAAAAAAGCCTTATAAGAATGGGGAATCAAAGTGCCCTTAAACAAACACTGCAAAAAGCTAACTGAGAAAAGCTGAAACCAGTACCTGGTTTCTCTCTCTTCGTGCTGTATGATTAGGTTGCTGTAGAAGTTCTCCAGCGTAAGTTTGGCCACCGTCACCCTCTCCCGGGTGTGGTTACTCATGGGAAAGGATGTTGTAGTCCCTGCAGTCATCGCCATGGTAACATGTACTGAAACAGAGCATGTCACATCATTACTCACTTGGAAAAAATAATACAAAAATTATATATACACATATATATTTATTTCTCTTTCCCATTCTCCATTGCCAAATTCTTCGACATTACAGAATTCACAGGAAAGGCGCTGTTCTTTAGACAGAAGAAACTCCATTAAAAAAACCTCCTGTATTAGAAAATTATCCCAAGGTAGCAGGAGGGCCTATTACCCACTCTCTAGAAAAACCCCAAACCAGCACACTGGCGAAGCAAAGGGTGAATCATAGCAAAGAATTATGAAGCCTATGGGCTTTGTCTGTGAATGAGAAAAATGTACCTCCAGCAGACTTGAGCCCCGCTTGGGCATGAGAAGAGGTGGCAGGCAGTAGAAAGGAAAAGGAGTAAGCCAGAGGAGAACCAGGCATCTCCCACAGCTGGATATATCACAACTTATGACAATTTCAGACTCCAGAAATTCTAGGCACTACAAAAGGACAGGATAAAATGGAAAAGTAAATGGAGAAAATCCCTAATCCCATTGAGAGAAGAACCTATTTCAAGGACAGAAGAAAGTCATCAACTATCTTTGAATCTTAGAGACACTCAAGAAAATTACATGGGGAAAGTTGGGGAGGGCTTCTAGAAATCATTGCATGGAAATGAAATAATGGAGCTGCTGTATTTTAGATGGAAAACTGCTGCTGCTGGCGTGCGGTGGGTTTTTTTTTGACTTTTTTTAAAGCACCAACCAACCACCAAGAATAGAAAACCCTTCCTTAACCGCAAGGCCATTAGGCAACCAGTCTTTCCGTTTAACTTCCAACCACCTCTGTGACATGCTGCCAATGAAACAAGCATTTTCTGAAGTAGCTGTTCATTTACAGAGCAGCCTGTGTTTGGATTCACAAATTTAGGGGGAAACCATCTTACGCAGCTGTAAATATGTTACCCATATCAATGAAGCACTTGAAGGTCAGGGGGTATGTGGCCACTGAGCATTTGAAAACTGAGAAGGAAGGACAGAAGAAGGGCTGTTCTCTTCAATAGCTTTCAGCTCAAACTCAAAGAACTTGGACATACTAGAACAATGCTTTTAATGCTGGAAAAGGACATCTTAGGGCAATCCTGAGCCTTTTGCAGCTGGTCCAGGGAAGCTAGGGGAGATGTAAAAAGAAGCACAATTTGTCCTGAGACTCATGCCCTAGCTGGAAGTGGATATTTATATAAAAAGGCACTTTTAAAAGAGCCTCACGAAGGAGAGCCACGAATAGCAGCACCTCGGCCCCATACTCATTTGATCAGGTTGTTTGGAGTTGGTTTTGGAAAATTCCACAGAAGTACATACACTTCCTTTTGACTATTTACGTAATCCCCTTCCATTTCACCAGGGGATTTTAAGGAAGACAAACCCTAAATTAGGCTTACAATCTTCAAGCATATCTTACTACCTTTTAAGGTGAACTGATTAAAAGTTTCATATGGAAGAAAACTTGTATGTCCACATCAGGATGGGGAAATTACTTCATTCTGCTTGGGATTTTTGTTGTGGATTTGACTGCTCCTCTCTGTGAGGACAGGATTATCTCTCACGGATTTTTAATTTCATTGGTGCAACAATAAGTTATTTGTTGCCAGAAATGCAGCTGCTGTGTCACAAATAAAGGGGTTTTACAGTATCATGTAGATACTATTTGAGCTGTGTATTTTGGAGTGTGCAAGATGTTGCAGTTCCAAGAATAAAAATTTACTTGTCTATACACATACAAAGAGGCTTTAATAGTGCTACAGCTGCTTCAGGATGATGTCAATATTTCTGGTTTTTTAGTCACTTTTATCTCCTTCAATTTTCTACTAAAGAAAGATGAGAGCTGTCAACTCTAAATAGTCTTTACTAAAAATTAAGAGGTTCTATCTTCACAATTGTAATGCAGATTGGACACCTCTCCAGAAGCCAGAGAACTTATCACTGCTTTCCCTACTGAGTCTGTTGTACAATATTATACTCTCTTTGTCCATTGTCATGCGGGAAAAGAAATATAAACCAGGAATCCGAGTGGAAAAACTTATGGCATATTGACACACCAAAATCAAACAGAGCAACTGGTGACCACACACTGGCATTTGTGAATAAGTTATTGGAAGAAATTACCTAATTGAGTAAAACCCCATCTTATGGTCATTTTGGAGAGTCAGGATAGAGCAGCATTAACCCAGGCTTGAAATGGATTAACCTTTACTTAAGGTATAATGAGGACACTTCTAGCACTGGCAAGCAATAGGATATTTATCCTTTGCACATTTTGTATTCCTGGTAGGATAAAATAACCCTCCAATTCTATTTCCTGTAAATTTGTTTTCCCGATGCTCCTATACTCAAAAAGGCAGACATTATCAAGTAGCAAATCTAAGTTACTTGATTTTATTAAGCCTGTAAAAAGTGGACAGCACACTATAAATAGCAGGGCTGGCCCTCACTGTAGTTCTACAGTAGGAAAACACAGACAAGAAGCCAATCCATAAACTAGCAAACTCAGAGAAAGCTATTTACCAGAGAAGAAACTTGTATTGATTTCACTGTCATACCACAGCATAAACCCGCCATTATCCCCCTTCATTAAAGTAGTGGGGATACATTACCAGAAGCACTTGCTTCTCACATAGAATCACAGAATGGTTTGGGTTGGAAGGAACCTTAAAGCACCCCATATATCCTGTGCGCACCCAACCAGCCCTGCCTTCAGATCATGTTATACCACAGCACAACAATTTTTCAGGCAGAATTTACTTTACATTTCCTCAGTTTGCAATTGGTGTCCCCAGGTACAAAACAAAACGGAAACAACACCCCCCCTCTCCCACCAGCAAAACAACCACCTTTGTAAACAGCATTAAAAGAAACCCCTTTATAAACCAAAGAGTGTCCTAAGCTCTCCAGGTTCCCCAAAGTAGGAAAGCACATAAACCTGGCAGGAGACATGAGATACCCTGCAAAATCCTATGTCAACTCACAGCACAGAAAAACTCTTCATCCTTTTTCCTCTGATCTCTCTGCTGTCACTAACAAACCCCAAAACAAAGCACAAATCCACATCCCAAATTAAATATTCAGTTGGGAATAACAAAGTAAAGTCCTTAAGCAGGCCTCTATAAACAAATTATGCTGGAGGGGATGAGGGCTGGAAGGAAGAAGCTTCAAAATGGAGCCTTCTATTGACAGCACACTGCTATTGACCTCATCACATTACCAAGAATGTTTTGAAAAGGGGACACCCATAGTTCTTGGAAATGCCCTTAAAAATCTACTAATTCACCCACATTCATTCCATTTGCATAATGCAACCATTCTACTCCTGATGCACCACCAGCCTTGCATTAGGCTCTCTGGACCATGAAGAAGGTCATATTAAACCAGCCAGCCACATTTGGCCAAAACTCCTCTGGCCGCCGCCGACTAAAGGTTTCTTTCCAGTGGGCCTGTTACTTTGTTGGAAAAAAAAAAAAAAAACCAAACAGAACACTGGCTCTGAAAGAGAGGGAAAGACATCAAACCCAACTAATGGACAGGAGACATTGAGCAGTGTACAGCCCACAGGACAGTGTCTCAGAAATGCCAGAACCACAGAGGCTGTATGTGCTGCTCGGCCCAGAAACAGAGGCTGTGCCTCCTGGACCAATGTCTGACCTCACAGCAGGAGGGAGCCCTTTTGATGCCTGCTCAGCTCAGCAGCAAGTACCTAAGGCATGTGGATGAAGAGCTATAGATGAGCAGCAGCAGGCAGCAGGCTAGCAGAGGCACGTAGAACAGCAGCAGAGTGGGAAGGAGCTGAAGGATGTTCCCAAAGGATGAGGGGGAGCATGGGACAGGCACAGAAAGGGGACAGCAGGCCTAATGCTAACACACTGGAGTTTTCAAGAGCCTTCTGTAAGCAAGACTCTCCTGACTTACTACAGAATACAGTACTTCAGTTGGAAGGGACCTCTCCCTTCTGGTAGAACAGGGCAGCCTGGTCAAAGCATACACTGATTTTTTGATTCCCAGATCTTCCCTGACTTGGAATCAGAAAAAGGCCAAGTAGTGGTCTCCAGTTCACTACAACTTCAGTCTGCACTCCCAGCATCTCTAAGTTAAACTGTCAATTGATTTTCCTGAATATTTCCACCACTGAAAACCCTTCACCAGAACCCAACATCACCCCCCAAAGCAGGTAAGTTCATAATTTCGGATCCTTCTAGCATATTATTCCAACCTTTCATGTTTACATTTTTAATGATTTCTCACTTCAGTGAGAATATAAATATGCTACAAGTAGTGAAAACTGAAACCAGTCTTTTTAGCTATTTTCCTTATTAGAGGTTTTCGCATTTCTCAGGATACTACAGTAACCTATTTGATCAATTCTTGCTTTCTCTCACGACTGCCTGCAAAAATAACTGTGCCAGTTAAACAGTGGTGGGTATCACAACTGAGCTTCACTTCCAAAACAACAGGTCTGAAGGCGCCAGTCTCTTTACAGGCAAGTCTCCTGCACAACTGTCTTATATCATATAGCATGTTCCTACTATCAAATAAAGCTGATTGATACTATCAGATTATATGAACTTAAGACACACAATGGAAATATTCTTATTTCTTAAAGTATTTGTATAGCACAGTTATACAGCAGCCCTTAAAATTTACTCTGGACTCATTACTTAGTGCATATTTAAGTTATTGAGCAAACACCAATACAATTCTCTTGGAGAGAAAAGCATGGCTTTTTGCCGCATGACAGAATGACATTATCATGCTGCTGGGTCTCTGACTTGGATTTAAAATGTAAAGCTACAAACATCAGCAGGACAGGGAACACCAATCCTTCCTCCCAAAACAGCTACATCACAGAAAGGCTGATAATTTGGGTACCCAAACATGCCCCTAGAGCCCAGCAATTAAGAAGGCATCAGAAAGGGTAAAACTGTAGAGTTTATAAAGAGTCAATTTACATTCCAAGGGAATTGGCCCTTCAATGAAAGCCTCTGGGTAAGGCAGATACTGAAACATATTTCTGCCTTTCAAAGTTCCCATTTTCTCAGCATGACATATTTTGGCATTCAGCTTACTCCCAAAATGAAGTATGCAAATGACATTTTTCAAGCATTAGAAATTAAGAAAGAAAGGAGAAGGTTTCAGTGCCAGACCTGTTCCAAAGTAAACCAATACAGCTCAATAAAGCGAGTACCTTCAGAAACAACAGTTATCGCCACTGTGCGCTGTGCTGGAGCTCTTCTGGGTAAGAAGCTAGAGTGGACTTAGTAACGTTGCTTGGCTCCTTACAGACAACGCAGCAAAGCAACTCACTAAGCAGGCACTAAAAACCACCACTGGCAAAAACTGTATTTGAAAAATTAAGTCCTGTCTAGGAAAATAGCATGGACACAGCAAAGCTTCAAGTAAGAGTGCCAGTCCTGCTCTCTCCAAATTGATTCTCATACAGAGAGACAGGAGATCTATATATATGAGGAAAAAAAGACAACCCACCATACACAAATAACAGCATGATTCACACCAAAAGGCAGTGGGCAGGGACAGATAAATGAAATAAGCAACCAAAGGCTCAGCCGGATGAGGTGGTGTGACATACCAGCAAGAGTAAGGGGAGGAGCAGCAGCTGGATCAGCAGCCGCGCAGGCACTCCAAGCGACTTCTGAAACATGCAACTGCATGTGGTATGAACTGACACAAAAACAGAAAGCAAAGACAAAAATGTTGTATGACAGCTGATAGTTCCAGTGATGAAACAGGAGAAAGTGGTCATACTGTGGTATCAGCTGGAGGGAAAATTAATTTCTGCACTACAGTTTCTGCTAGTGCAAGTTTTGCCATTGCACAGTGCATATTTTCACTGTCCAATTGTTTATACCAAACCTTATCCTTGAGAGGTTCACTGCCTTCTTTTTCTACAACCCACTTTAAATACACTTCCAAACCTTTTTAGAAAGCTCCAGAGACAAAAAGAAAAAAAAAAAACACTACAGGATCCTGAAGCCTCTGAAAATCAGGCAAACAACAAAACCCCGCTACTCCAAGCTACGTCAATTATGGGCCAGCATTTTTCAACCCTTGGAGCTCGATCTTAATAGTTGCGTTATTGCTAAACATAGTTTTCCATGTTCAGAATGGAACCTTGCCCAAAGTTCACTTACGTCAATAAAAAAAACTTTCAGCTCAATAGGTTTTTACCTAATAGTCCTATTCTGGCATCTGGATGACGCTAGCTGTACCACTGCTGTTACTGAAGTTCCTAGTTATCAGATCAGCATGTTTGCCAAGCACTGCTCTGGGGTATGTTTCCAATAAAAAGAATAAATATTATGATCCTACATAATTCATGTTTTCAGTAGTATCACCATTCATAAGCCCCTATTTTATTTAATGTTACCTGAAGGAAGCAACATTTTATGCCAAATACAACAAACCGGATGATAATTTCGCATGCAGGTTTTTCTTCTTTTTCAATGTTAATTACTAAGACCAGATCTTTCTGAGACAGTCCACTTTTTACAGCAGTCTGAGAAGGGAAAATGAAGTAACAAGACTGCAACAAAATGGCACTGACACTTCAGCTTTCATTTACCTCATTTATAATACTTCATTTCCTTTAGCTTGTTACTCATTCCCTAATGTGTGTTAGGTTCTAGTAAGTTTTGCTACTTTAAAGTTACAGCATGAATTATATTTGTTCTATTTAAAGCAGCACTAAACCTGAGTAAAATTAGCCCTGTTGGAACAGGCTTTGCTATTTAAAAGCAAAAGATGTTCAAATGTTTTAGCCATTTTAAGTCATTCTTGCTTTCCCCACGGAGCATCTGGCTGAGTTGCCCATTACAGTCACAGCTAAAAGCAGAGCACTCCACGATTCACCCAGCCCCAGCTCGTAATCCAAAAGTGGTAGACACACCCAGTGTCCAATCTCCGTGACTGTGAGAAAACCCTGAGGAAATATTCAGACCCACAGAACTTGGGATGGAGATGCTACAAGGGCCCTGCTGCCTCAGCAGCTGCTGCACTTCTAGCACTGATGACATCTGGGAAATCCAGGGGGTAGTAAGGCCCAGAGAACCTGGGGTGTCAGTGGCTAGCTCCAAGATGCCATCTGAACTCCACAAGAGCTTTTCATCCAATGCACCCAAGTAAAAGATGCTTTCAAAATGAAGGAAGTTACTCTCCTACCTTGGTGTAGACTCCTCAACCTATAAATACCCTAAAATGTCAAGAAGAGGCAGTGGGCAAAAATCCCCTCTGAAACCACCAAAGTCCCTTCCCCCAGGAAGCCACAGTTGCATGCACATTGTAACTTGGCACTAGCCAGTACTGTTTCTGAAAGAACCTGTCCCACTTTCCATCCAACCATCTGTTTGTTTCTCTCCTGCTGCCACTCCATGCTTTGTGCCAGCACAAGAAGCTGTGTAACCCAGATCGAGGATTGGCACCAAGCTGAAACAATTTCTTCTAAAACAGTTTTGGTGAGGCTGGTTTTACCTGCATCGACTGAAAAGGGCCATACTTCCCCAGGCTGAGCCTGCTCATTCCTTCCCATGGAGTTTGTCCAGAAGCAAGAAGCAGGCGACAGGCCCTGGCCTTCTAATTTGGCTCACAGAAATGAACCTCACAAATCACTCCAACACACCCACAGTAATGATAAGGAAATATTTCCTAATATGGAATAAAACCTGAATATTGGATTTGTGCTGCACTCCAGGATTTCCTGCTATTCAACAAAGCTGAGCAGCAGAAGCCTCCCATGAACAGTGGCCCTGATTCAGTTCTCTGCTACTTTCAATGAGTAGAGTGTGCAGGGCCAAACACAAATTCATTTCCCTGACAGGAAAATGATAAAAGATGTATGTATGTACAAAAATATGTATGTATATGGATGTACACATATAAACTACATATACCTATACCTAGATAAAATATAGGCACTGCTTTCTTTCATTTAATCTTTTGTCTACATCAAGTTACAAAAAAACTTTTCATCCAAACATCATAACCTTTGCTTTCACTAACAATGGGAGACTGGTCACCTAAAGGTTTGAAACACAAATCCACTAAAAAGGTCACTTCCATCTCAGCACCACTTGCCTCAACCTTTGGCACTACAATTACATTCTTTATGCTCTACTATCAATAGCTCTGTCCCAAAGTTAACGGTACATTTTGAGACATCCTGTACATAGAACACTCACTCAGCATTGAATGACTTGCAATGATATACCAAAATCTCCATAAGCTCAGCCCGTTCAAATAGCTTTCATATTTTCCTTATGGAGGGCTTTTAAAGACAATCTAATCATTTCGGTTTTAGCAGTACCCACTCAAATTGCTTTACTTTGCATGTAAGTGTAGCTGCAAGATAGGACTCCCCACCCTATACCATTAGCCTCATTTAAAGAGAGAGCAGAAAATAGAGGGTATACTTCTGCTTCACCGACAAGGACAGAGGGCTAAAGCTAGGAACAGGAAGGGAATATAGGTGCTGGTGTATCCACATGCTGCTGCCTTACATAGTGCTCCAGATGGCAGGTCAGCTCAGGACAACATCCTGCATGACTAAATGAAGCACAATACACAGTAAGAAAACTAGACTTGCAGTGCCATGTGGCCATCCCTTTCTTCCAGGGTATCCCATGTTATCTGAATTGATGCATTTTAATTTCTTGGAAGCAAAAGAAATCAGTAGCTTGCTGAAAAGCTAACAATGGCATTTTATACCTTGCTTTAGCTCACTTGTATCTTTCCTTTCTCCTGGCTGTCCCCAAGCTTCACAGTGCTGCAAATCTTAAGTCTTCTTAGAAGTGTCTAAAAACAGGAAGCTGTTGTATCTACTGAAGGAATTGCATTCCTGTGCACTTAAACATTTTCTCAGCTTTCAGCGGGTACATGCATCCAGGCATATTCAAGAAAGCCTTGCTCCAAAGCCTGCTAAAATAACTGGCAAAAAAATAAACAAACAAAAGTGCTCTTGCTAAATATTTTGATGCCATGGTTCAGATCATGAAAGAATTATGAACAGAGCAAGGTCAATGACCAAAAACTCTGTTTCCTCCCCAGTTATTGGGTTTCTGGACAAAATTATACTGAGGTCGAACGAAAGATATGTCCCATTCCAAAATACAGACAGCCACCTCAAAGTAAAATTCAGCCACAGTGCATTTCTCTACATTTGGCTCTTCCATGGCCAACAGACACAACCTAGGACAGAAGCAAAGAATACAAGAAGAAGCTTCTACCCTGGAACCAGCATAAAGTTTCCCCGAAATCGTAATACATTTTCAGCTTTGATTGAAAAAGCTCTGCTGTTTAGTTTCATGCATGCTGTAAAGCCTTCCTATTTTCTAAGGAGCCCAGGGAAGCAGGAGCAGAGGGAGGATTCAGTTGTGGGGACTAGGAAGTACTTTTGCATTGGAGAATGCTGGAGGAGAAGAGAACACAGCATTTTTTTATTTTTACTGATGAACGTTCAAACCCCTGACTCTTCCTAGGCTCTTTTTAGGTCACATCAATCATAGAATCATAGACCAGGGTTGGAAAGGACCTTAAGATCATCTAGTTCCAACCCCCTGCCACGGGCAGGGACACATCCCACTAAACCATGCC
>JASVEP010050606.1:0-11702 GCA_032466695.1 Forpus crassirostris | reverse complement strand
ATCACACCAAGCACTGATGTGCAAGTCCACCTCCTGCCTTACCACTTCTGTAGCTATGCTGAACAGGGGCTGCTGAAGCAGAGGCAAATTTCTTTATCCTAACCAAGCCTAAGACCCTAAAAACCTGGCTCAACTTTCCTGGCAGCTTGCCCAACCAAGCTGCTGCCAAGCTTGTCTCCTCCACCCGGCAGTACCTCTTTTTCTAGTCCTGCTGCTGCTGCTCCTCAGATAAGGATCCTGGGAAAAACTACTCCCTTCCTTTATCAAGTTCACGTTCTCCATGCTCGCCCCACTTTGCAAAGCCCCTAGCTTGGGTTGGAATGGGACAAGACCACTTGGCTAAAAGAAACTGAATCATGGAAAAGAGGTTAAAAGTTTTCTGCCAATTAACAGAGGCGAACCCACTCTTCACAGGAAAAGGAACCGGGAAGAGGATCAGCATCAGGAGCAGGTGAAATTGCACTATGCCCCTGCGGCGACAAACCCTCGCTGGCCTTCAGACACTTTTCAAAGCCCTTTAGGGTCCCACGCGCGCAGCCAGTGTGGAGACGTCCAGCCCCAGCCCAAGACAGACTGCAGCACCCTGCTCTTCCCAGCCGCGGAAGCTCCGAGCACGCCGCACACAGAGCACTTCTGCTCGCCGTATTCAAACAAACGGAGAAGCAAACTCCTGTACTATCCCGCGCACCAAGAGGCACAGTCGTCTCAACCCCAACCGGATATGACTTCACTCCGATACAGCTCCCACCCCACGAAGGCTGGCTCGGCTATAATCACAACCAATCCACCTCCCCCTCCCAGCAATCCTGACAAAACGCAACCGACGACCCTGCGACTCACCAAACAGCACTAACGAGCTGGTGGCTAACTTCCGAGCGACAGGCACCCGTAACAACAACGGCAATGGTAGAAGACCCAATCCAATCCGCTGCAGCGCTCGCCACGCCATATTCACCGGGGTGAGCGGGTGGTACCGCACCAAGCTCCCGCCTCGCGGGGGCGTGTCAGGGGTGGTCATTACGGCGCGCGAGATGGGTGACTGACTGAGCTGCTTCAGGATGGCGGTATTCGGGGATTGCCATTTTCCCATGGCGTTTGGTCGGCGGAAAGTGAGTGGCATTAGTTCAAACCATGCAACAAACGCTCCGTGTTTATTAAATACAAGTGGTAACTCTACAGAAAGGATATGCGGGACGTTTTGTCTTAGGCTTAGCCATTTCTTAGCTAATGTTTCTAAATAATATGTCCACAACAGTTTATTGGTTGAATGTCACAGTGTTTTAGTCAAAACCTATGATAACCTAAGTCAAGCTATTGCAGCTGATAGTTAAAAAATAAATCTTTTACACACAAAGTGACTTTTCATGTGGTTATTATTTAATAATTGATGGGTGTTTATGGGAACTGCAACTCTGCTCTAAATCTTGCGATAAGCAACACCAGCTGGGTGGATGAGGGGTTCCCAAAGGTAGCAGATTTATGGGAGGCATTGTTTTAGGAGAACTACTAAATCTTATAATCACAACACAAACATTGTTCTCTAAGTTAGGCTAAAAGTATTTTAATCCCATGTTTTCTAAACACTTGCTTTTCTTATACTCAATGAAGTTATGGATGGCGACTTTGTATAAACATTGCCTTGGATATAATAACTCAGTTTCTCGTACAGTTACTTTCTACCCCATATTAATGGTTTCTCGTTTCATGACTTTCCATATTTTGTAACAAACTATCACTTCTCTATTTCCTTTTTTAACAACGAATCATAATCTATTATATAACAATCGCAATGCCAAACTGAAACAGCCAAAGCTGTATCCATTCAAGTTCTGGGGAAGGCTCGGCTGACTTCTGAGATCCCATCATTAGTCAAAATACCGTGACTGTTTGTTTGGGAGAGCTGAGACCCATTCCCAACAGCAGAAAACAAACCATGGCACTGCCTGAAATCACTTAGATATTCAGCTTCTCAGGCCATAAGGTAAGCTCTGGACTAAGCATCGTCTGATCCACGGGCCCAAGTGGTCAAATCTGTTTTACGCCTCAAGACAAGAGGACGAGTCGGCACAAGGAGATGTTCCAGGTGATCCAGGCAGACAAGTTCAGTGTTTTGGTGGCTTGTAAATAGCGAGAGCAGTCAGTGCTGAAAGTTCATATCCTAACAAAGTGCGTAGAATTCTGCTCCCTGGAGCGGGCTCCGCAGTCCCTGAGCAGCCTTCCCAAATGCCACTGGGGGGGCTTTACTTACCCCTAGCTGTGGGAGCTTCATGACTGGTTATCTGGCTTCCTAAAGTAAAGTAGTAGAGAAAAATGGCTTGTGGGTCCTCTGGGTCATGTGCGTTTGGTGTTACCTGTGCTCTGTTCGTAAAGGAGGCAAAGGTGAGCAGGAAGGGCTGTCCTTCAGAGAAACAGAGAGAAAGTGGAGAAGTCTAGCTGGTTGGTTTTGGCAGTTGCTTCTGCAGAAGAGATGGACTGAGAAAACTGCCTTTCCCACCATTTCTAGACCAGCACAGCAGACACCACATGCCTGTAGCTTTCCTTTTAGGGATGTTTCTGGTTTGTAGTTCTTGACAGTGCTGAAAAAGATGGCATTGTCTTGGCAGCATTCGTGGGCTGTTGCCCAGAAATAGAGTCGTAAGGGTTGTGTACCCACGGAGCCTGCGGGCTCCGTAACATTGTGGAGCATGTGGCTGCAGAAGGAGGCTGTTTAATTCCTGGAGGCCGCATGGTGGGACATGCTGCGGAGCACAAGGAGGTTGTGTGATCCTGTGGCGGGGGCTGATGCAGCCAAGAAAGGCTCGTGTGCTGGGGCTGGGGGTGCTCCCCACTAGAGGGGAGTCTGTGAGGGATGTATGGAGATGTGTCCCTTGTGAGGATCGTGATGCGTCACTGGGTGGCTTCCCTGTGCTTCGTGGATGGCAAGATGTCGTCCGTGGCAAGGGGGTTTGTATGCTGCGCCCTCATCTGATTAGCTTGTAAAGGAAGAAACGGCATGCGCCCAAAGCTCTAAGCTCCCTCCTGCACTATGTACACAATATACACACAACGATCCCAGCAATCGGTGTGGTCTTGGTATGGAGCAAATCATCTCCCCCAGGGACTTGGCCACTCTGACTAACCTCACAGGAACTCCTTTCCACTCCTCACTGTTTGAGATGCACTTTTGCAGTGTTCTCCAGGTTCTTGCTAAGCTGTTCTTTTTGGTGCAGGGGCAGCTCACCATTGTGATGTTGAGTTTGGGTTGTCTGGGGCCAGGATCAAATGCAGAGTCAGACAGATGCCTTGAGGCACTGAGCCGGTTCCAGTTGCCCTGGCAAGAGGAATGAGGATGCAGGAATGGGAGGAGGCCGGGACAGCAAGGGCTTTGTGTCATGGGCAGTGTCTCCTGTCCCACATGGAGACTTTCTCTAGGTTTTGAGAAGAATCCAAGTGCCTTTCTTCTTTCAGACTTTCCCAGATATTGGTCGGTTGGTGTTTGAAAGGGCTCTTCTCTACCTATCCCTCCCTGTGTTCTCCTGACTGGGAGCAGGTTGTGCAATAGGGAATTACTTGCAGCTGCAGACCACTAGCTCCCCATGTCGTATCTCTCTAATTTTTTGTGGGGGCTGTCCTCTAAACTGTAAGTGCTAAGTCAGTGGGAAGAACCATGGTTAGCGAATATTTATGCTGCAGGAGTGCTGGAGGATCCACTCAGTTCAAAGCTCTTCTGGACAAATTCCAGAGAATACCCAAGAGCAGCGCAGAGTCAAAGCCTGGCTGTGCTGATAGAAAAATAACTCTGTTCTTTTTACCTGCTTCCATAAACTGAATATTTACTTCCTGTAGAGCATTATTTCAGGTGCCAGAAGTGTAGCTGTTTATGTCAACTGCATTTGTAATGCTAGGGACTGAAGGGCTGCAAGTGGTGCCTTTGTTTCAATCAGTTGCAGGAAGTGAGAGCCTTTAGAAACCAGGGATGCCTCCTGAAAGGTGTGAGAAGGCTTCCTGGGACTGAGTGGCAGTGCCAGGATCTTCTGGGGGAGCAGCAAAGAGAGAAGACCCTGAGGAAGCAGCAGACAGTTGCAGAAACTGATAGCGTGGCCCAGGCATAAATCCCTGAGCAAGAGCTCAGTCTCTTCTGATGGTCATCAAACGCCCCTTCTGGGTGCCGGTAGAGGCGAGGGACTTGGGAAGGTGTTTCTGCAGCTGCTTCCAAGCTTTCCTCTGAATTCTGTTGACAAGTGTTTCTTGCTCCTTGCTCTTTGCTGATGCTCTAAATAAAGGCTTACAGGGCTGTAGTGGAAACAAGAATGTGATGTTTGAAGATAAATGGTTTGCTGTCACTTTTGTTTCAGGAGGGAGATGTCTTGCCAAATTCTTCACTTGAAATGCATGTGATCTTTAAGCCCAAAGAAGCCAGAGTCTACCAAGAGACAGTCTACTGTGGCATCTCAGGTACAGCTCCTTCCTCCTGCTCCTGTTTCCACAGAAGAGGCACAAACACTCTTCCAGCCCACTCAGATCTCATGTAGGTCTGGAGGGCTCAACAGGCACATGCTGCTGTCCCTGTGGTTTCCTGTGCGAGGCCAGGGCTCAGGATGCCTGGCCCTGGCTTCCCGATCCCAGAAGAGGCCAAGCAGTGAAGGAATAAACTTTCCTGCCATGAGTTTGCCAGCATTTGCAACACAGCTTTAGTGAAGGAACGCCAGGCCCCTGTAGACCATTTACCTCCAAGATGAGTCTTTGTTGTGTGGCTCTCTAGTCCTCCTCATGATGCTTGCTTTGTGTGCAGAGTAGAATGGGATGGCAGCGAGACCCCAGGCAAAATTTGAGCCAGGATTTAGGCGCCTTAGGCTGCTCAAGTGTCTGAGAGCAGCCTTCAGACTGAAGATCTTGTGCTCTGTCATCTCTAGCAAATGTAAGGGAAAGAACCCACCTTGGAGTTTAGCTGTAAGCCTTGAGGTCTGGGTTGCCTTTGCACCAAGGGATGGATGTGCACGTTAGCAGTACATTTATGGTTTATGTGATCTGCTGAGTGAGAAGGCTCTTCCTCGGGGTCCGGTGTGATAAGGGGTGATGGGTTCAAGCTTAAACAGGGGAGATATACTTTAGATCAACAGAAGAAATTCCTTCCTGTGAGAGCGGTAAGGCGCTGGAACAGGCTGCCCAAGGAAGTTGCCCCATCCCTGGCAGTGTTCAAGTTCAGGTTGGAGAGGACTTGGAGCAACCTGGTGTAGTAGAACTTTCTCACTGCCCTAAAAACAGTAGTGAATATTTCATCTCAGTGCCTCTGTGGGAATCTCACTTGAATACGGCATTTTTCTTGCCCTACTTAGGTATTGCAAGTGGCACTTCCAAAAGGATTATCCTTTCAGCTTATTGAATATTGTGTATGTTTGTACTCCTTTGGCTGTGTCAATAAGGGTCTTATAGAGCTGACAATAGCTTACTGTGTTTACAGATCTTTATTTTTTCTGTACAAAAGCAGTAGGTACAATGTAGTCATTAAAACAAGGCCTTTGTGGTTTAGGGCATAAGAAAGGGTACATTATTTATTTCCCTTTTGTCATGTTTGGATTTGAACATTTAGTTACAGAGGTATTGTCATAAATTAATTTAGTCAGCTGTGTAAGTGAAAAGTTTACTGAAGTTAGAAGGAAGTAAAAAATTCTGTTTGTTCCTAACAGATGACATGTCTGCTTTGATAAAAATTTGCCATTTGATGCTCAATATAGATACCAAAGATAAGTGAATTTTGGGTGTTTGCCTTCCTTTGATTAGCATTCTTATAAGCACAATTAAACTGGTGTTAATGATTGTAGTCCTAGATAAGCTGATGCTACTAAATAAATCCTTAATAGCTGAGGTCTAGCACAGTATATATCTTACTATGAGACCAGGCATTTCAGTCAAGAATCAGACCTGAGAAGACAAGTACTTTTAATTATTGGTAGGTACTTCCTGCTCTGGGTTTGCTTGATACATAAGCGTATTGAAGTTAAATCAGCAAAAGCTACAAAAAGACACTAAGTACGTTCTACCAGAAGCCAAAAATCCACATATATCCTGGAGAAAGACACCAGTCAACTGGCATAATCCTCCTGAATTACTGACCTCCTGAATAATTTTAGCCTTTGGTAGCATTGCTCAAGGCATGTACTTTCTCATTTTGACTTTCATGCTATAACATTTTGGTTTAATAGATTATAAGAATACAAAGTTAAATAATACTCCACATAAGCACTTTTGTACTATTAAAGTGAGCTAAAGACCTAAGCCACCAGAATAATCTACATCAGTAATTGTATCTACAATAGGTGACAGAAGAACATGGCAATTACAAGAAATTGCAGCCACAGCCCAGAGATATCCACTACAAACACAAACATTTTTCACTTGTCTTGGTCCCCCTGTTGGAGTAAAAAGGATGGAAGAGATTGGAGGAACTTTCATGTCCAACCTGTGCATTTCCTCAACTGCGGGTGCTAGTCTGCTCCAACTTGAGGGCTGGAAATGATATTGCATGAATCCCTACTGCTGTCATAAGGTCTTCCTGGCCATTCTGACCTGAAAATGTTAATGCAGACAAAGGTGCGGAATGTTCTATGCTGAGAAATCTGCAATAGGCACAAAAGTTGCCACTTGTCCATTTGAAGGAGAGCCTCTATTTGGGGAAAGCAGAATAACTCAATATACCCAGGAGAGGGAAGAGAATTAGTCCTTTAGGACAGCCTCCTGCAGACTGGGGAAACGCAAGACCTTTGAGTAAAATAAGCAGGTCCCGCTCAAATATGATTTGTCCTGAGTCTGGATTATACACTGTTTACCTCATAGTTCTCCTCTGAACCAGTACCTGAATGTTAACACTTTATAGCACTCATAGAATCATAGCATCATAGAATAGTTAGGGGTGGAAAGGATCATAAGATTACCTAGTTCAAATCCCCTGCCATAGGCAGGGACATCTCCCACTAAACTGTGTCACACAAGGCTCTGTTCAACCTAGCCTTGAACACCGCCAGTGATGGAACATCCACATACATGGCTTTAGAGATGCCTCAACTGCTGATCACAGTACCAATTATTCTACGACCACACCTGCATAGATAGCACTTTCAGTATTAGCATCCACACTACTTTATTCCACTACAAACTGTACACAGAAAGCAAGGAGTTTATTCAGAGAGCATATGTATCCGCAGATAGATTTTATTTGCTGGAATGATCTCTTCACTCTTCTGTTGCCATCTTCAGGAGATATTCTTTGTCTATCTTGAAGAGCCTCCACCCCTCCTCAGTGGACAGATCAGAGGCACCCCTTCTCTTATAGAACCTGATGGATGGTTCATTCCACTCCGCAACAAGGAAGTGCATACTGCTGCAACGGCACTTCACAGCAACCTGCAACAATGTGCAGCACAACACATTCCAGACAGCCCCAGATGATAAGCCTAGCAGGAATTGGTGGGACTACTCAGCAACTGTGTATCACTAGAGGTCATCAAGTTCATTCTGTCAGTCACTTCGCCACTTGTCACTATTTAACATGCTCTAGACAACAGTTTAAGGCATCTACTGTCCCATCATCTCCTTTAATTTGAGTAGCCCTCATGCAGTTAGAAAGAACGATGCCTTGCCACATGTCCCCAGTTCTGCTTGTTTACACTTAACACAACATACCTTACTCAAGTTCTTCAGAATTTCTGATCCAATGCCAAGTCCTAAAAACCCAAACAAACAAAAAAAAAACTTCAGTTTCAATTTTAAAGAAGCTTTAACATTAATCAAATAATAATTCTAGAATGTATACCTCTGTACTCAGCCATCACAAAGAAATCTTCAAGATACAGTAGTTTTCCAATCCACGGATCATAAGTGAAGTAATACATGGCAAAGCCCACAATGCTGTGTTCTGAAACAAAGAGTGGAACTTCAGCTAGTCTGAATTTAAAAGGCAAAAATACTAAGACTTACATACATGTTTAAACATACAGTTTCTTTCTGTGACATGCAGACATTTCCTACTAGGTTAGGATTAAGAATGAAGTTTGCAAATAAGCACACACTTGAAAACAAGAGTTCTGACAAACTTTTATCAGCCTAACAGAATGCAGGTTACCCTTGTCATACCTCAAGATCCTCAAAAGCACTATCCCATCCTAGTCAATGATTAACACAAGGGTGTGCATACCTTACTGATTTATTGGCATTCCCATTCTGGAATACAAACAAAAGCTTTACACAGCAGTCCACAATCTAGATGACTGTCCCAACTGCTTCCTTAGCAACCAAACTGGTCTATTGAACTAAGGAACACTGATCCTTCAGTGTATATTCCTCAGCAACTTCACTGTGTCAGAGGGCATGCTCACAGGCCACCTTACAGCTGCATTTCTAGCACTTCAACTTGCACTTCCCCTGAGAACTCTACACTATTTTCTTTACCTTCAGCACTGTAATGTCAGTACGTAAATCTACAGCTTCAATTATAACTCTGTGGCTCAACATAGAAGAGAAACTAACTCTTCCAACAGCAGCCCACTCGAAACCAATCCTGTAGTATTGCAGGTGTATCTTCCATAACACTGCACATACTGTAAGAGAAACGTGCAAACAGATTTCTGATCTACTGTGTCTTTGGTAAAGGTTTGGGAATAGCACTTGTCCCTGTAGACCTTACCTCATATTATGATCATCTACTTATTGTGTAACGGATCTTTTAGTTACCTCCCCGCCCATCCATGTACACAGAAGGGCCCATGTACATGGCGAAGCTAGAGACTGTAACCTGAAGATTGGGGACAAATTAAAGAAAAAAATGTGATTCAACAGGATTACATAAAGGTAAGTCAGGGTCAAACAAGAAAAGCCATTTAATTAATTGGAGTCAAGTACATTATGCTATACCTGATCTTCCCATGCCTCCAGCATTAGCAGCTACTTCAACTGAGTACCACTATATGTTACTACATTTAACAGTTAACCTGTTCCACCTACCCCAGTCCATTGGTGGAACCTTAAGTATAGTCAATAACATTAAGATGCCTCCTGTATATTCAGCATCTAAAAAGAAGTATTGGGAAGTCTCACCTTCAGATGACCACTGTTCTTTGGGCACTTCCGCAACCAGACAGTGGTAGAAAGGGTGCTCGCCAAAGCCATCCTCAAGCAGTTCTAGAAAAGCAGAATAAGTCGGCACCTGAGCCACAAATACTGCCACTAAGCTATCGACCCAGCGAGCAGATCCCGCTTTCATACCTTTCTCGGTTAGCACCACTTGGTCCTCCATGTCCTCATATTTCGCTAGTTCCTGGAAGAGAAGGACTCGTCAGCGGACTCTCCCCGCACCCACTTCCCCATTGGCGGCTACCCGTCCCGTCCCCCCCCCCCCGCGGCAGCCTTGCGCAAGAGATTGTTTTTGTTCAGGCGAAGGGCAAAGGTACCCCCCCGCTGCTGACGGCGCCGCAGCTGCCTCAAACCGGGCCGCGGGACGGGAGGCGGGCCCCGCCGCTCCCCTCAGCGACCCAGCGAGTTCAAGGGACGTTCAACGGCCGCGCTCGCGCACCGCCACAGCGATTCCAGCCGCCCCGCACCTTGATCAGTCGCAGCAGGTCGGGGCAGTCCTCAGGACGCGCAGCGCGGATGCTGAATGAGGCCATTTTCGACGGCGCTTCCCCCTGCGGCCCCCTCGGCTGACAAGTCCCCGATGTGTGAACAGGAGGAGCAGCTGCTTCTTCATTCGTGTCCCGGGCGCGGCGGCCACCTGCGGTCAGTCAGGCTGCGAGCATGTCCCGGCGGCGTGCTGCAGATCGACTATTCCCCTCCACCAGGCACTGCCTCCCCGAGCTTTGCGAGATCAGTCCGCCGCGCTGCTTACTTATAGACGCACGCGCTCCGCCTCTCCCCGCAAGCCAACCAATGGGAGCGCCGATTGTGCTCGCCCTCGGCCAATGACAGCGCCCCTCCCGGAGTCTCGCTTCAGCCTGCCAGCAACAGCTGCTGTGGGCTGTCTCGTGACTAGCCCCCCGCACATACACACGCACCTCCCCTATCCCCACCTAAGCGCGATGGCTCCCCCTAGCAGAGCCGGGCGGAGCTGCAGCGCCCCCGCCTGAGGTCGCGCCGCCTCTGCCTCAGCGACGTGGGGATGAGGGACCCCCGGCGCTGCCTGTGGGGCTGAGGGACCCCCGGCCCTGCCTGTGGAGCTCCCCACGGCGCCTCTCGGCGCTGCGGGCTGCTCCCGGAGCCGAAAAGACAGCCTGCTTGCCCCGAACTGAGAGCCCGTGGTTGCCGCAGCGAGTACAGCTACGTCTGCCTGGGGGAGCTGTCTGCAGGATCCATCTTACAGGCAGCAGCGCTGCCTCGGCCTCAGGCTGGGCGGTTTGGGAGGGTGGTGGCTTTCGGCATCGGGGATTTCACCGCTGTGTGGGGGAGAAAAAGAGCCTGTGTACGTGCTTGAAATAGTAAGTAATGATCCATATCAAACCCCGCGGGGGGAAGAGATACCTAGTATTGGTATCTTATTTGGTATCTAGTACCAAGATGCACCTCTGGGCAGGAGAGTCCTGATGGAAAAGGGTTCAAAACATTGGCATTTCAGTTTGGTCCTGGGACGTTTGCCAGTCTGATGCGCTCAGACCTTAACTGACCCGTTTACCAGCGTAACTGGAGAGCAAGAGGTAGTGCCACGAGTAGCGGGAAGCACAGGAGTGTTGTTGAAATGAGAGGGATGTGGCAATAGTCTGCATATGGGAGAGTGAGACTCCTTTCCAAAGGAGGTGTAGATGTGCCTGAGGAGGGAGGTGAGCATGATAAATAATGTGATTCTTTAGCATACACATAGTTTTCTTTTCACCCTCTTCTGTAAACATTGCAACTATAATGTCCATTCTTAGATAGCGTAAAGTGCCTTTAAATTTTGCATTTAGCTTAATCTGGTTTGTTTTAAGAGTGATTTTGGATATAGGAAGTCGTGCTACTGCTGCAAAGTAACAGTCAGTTACAATCAGTCAGTAACAATCCAGAAAACCTGGATTCACACTCAGTATATCCAACAGCCTACAAGGTTCATCTTCATTTTGACAGAGGGGCCAGCATGCAACATGATACTACATGAGAACTGCATGAAGAAGAGTGTGTTCTGGTGGCTGATGTTAGCCAAGAAATCCTTTGGCATACAGTGAAAAGTGCCTTGAGTCCTGGAGGAGTAATTTAGGATTTATGCAAACACCTTAGCTGGATCAGTTCACCCATTACTGGAGCAAAAATGGAGATGCTCAAAGAACAGAAGCATTTCCAAAACGCAAAGCAACAGCCAATGACTAGTAGTAGAAAAAAAATAAGATTTGTTTCATGAGTTACGGATCTGGAAATCCTTCAGGACAGGGGGTTTGATACGGACACTGAACCTGAATAAACTCGCAAAGAATAGACTCAGCCTAACTACATACATTTAATGAATGTCCCTTTTTTCAATTCCTAGAAATGCTCTGACTGGGATCAGAGATGGGAGATACTGTCTGTGTGCAAGACTTAACAATGGCATGTTGTGTCAACTCTTTGGCATTTCACAATGAGGAAATCATCTGTCAGGAAACCTGCTGCTGTGTAAGAGCAGAAAGTGCATGGTTTCCTTTCATTCTCAAATCACAAGTCTCATGATTTCATAGAATCATAGAATAGTTAGGGTTGGAAAGGACCTTAAAATCATCTACTGCCAACCC
>JASVEP010050575.1:23046-33625 GCA_032466695.1 Forpus crassirostris | reverse complement strand
CTTGATCCCGTTGGGACAATGTTGGCTATGTCCTGCTGAGTCACTAACCTGAGGAATTCGTTTGCTTCTTGGATTGGGGTGTGGGAGCAGGGAGAGAAAGGATGAGCTGCTCAAGGCAAAAGGTACAGCACATGAAGGTGAAGGGGGGTTCAACTGCTGTATACTCTTTTTAAAGCCAAGAGCAGTGGTAACACGAGGGTCTGCCTGCAGCAGGTTAGAAGAATCACTTGCTGCCATGTTAATTCTCTTAATCTTGTTACTTTCTCTTTAACCAGATTAAACTCATGATGTGTGTGTGGGTAAGGATAAAGCCTCGGTCATTGCTATGTACTTAAGAAGGGACAGCAGTTCACATTCTAGATACGTGAATAATGTTTACCCACATTGGCCTTTTACAGCTTTCATTTTCTTCCTGCTATGCTCAATAAAAACCAACTGATTGCCCCCGTAATCTGACTGCCATCTTTTCTGCGTGACATTTACTTCAGGGTCCAGCTTCCCAGAGTTACTGCCTATGGTTTTCCACTATCAGAGTCTGAAAAGCTATCCCTATGAGACTTCATCCATCTGGTTCTAACCTTTACAGCCTATTGAGTCTCCATCCGGAAGACTTTTACTCGACTGGTATTGCTTATGCTTATTATGACGAGCACTCCTGCCTCAATGCCCATGGAAGAGCTCTGTTTTGAGAATGCAAGGCTCCCAATGCTCCTTCTGGGCTTTAAAACTCAGACTACGCTGCCTTGTCTTCAGCTTTGAAGATAGGTCAGGTCATGTCACCTTACTTACATTTGTCTCTGCCAGGGTCTCCAGCTGAATATGGACCTCAAAGTGCTGAATCCATGCTTGGAGCTGGTCTGTGTGTTCACAGACAGGTCCTGGTTCATGCTGGGGTCAGAGGCACTATGCTGATACAGATAAAACCCTCTCCATCTCAAATGGAATCTCTCCATATGGAGAACATGCACCAGTCAGGAAGGGAATCAGTCTTTCCAGCTCAACCTAAGTTCTCTACGCACTAGGAGACACTTGGCAAACGCAGTGTACTAAGCAGCCAAGCAGTTCTGAATCTTGACATCTCGCCCCATCTGTGACCAGCACAAATAACCTGGGTGAATATGAGCCTCAGCTCTCATTTTCAGCCTCTTGCTGAACCGTGTGTGAACGTACCCACATATATTGCACTGACATCTCCACAAAGAACCCAGCTCTTCCCAAGGAACAAACCAAAGCAGCTGGAGTACGTTCTGAAAGGAGTGGAGGCTGCACAGCCCATAAGCAGCTAACAGCTTACTTAGGAATGGAAACACCGAGCCCGGTGGTGGGAGACAGCAGGTCCTCCGAACCGATTGCTCCTAAGCAGGTCCTGTTTCCTGTAAGACAACAAGGGAATTCACAGACATCAACACGGTTGGAAACGGCCAGCACAGCAAATTCAAAGAGAAGCGCTGCCGTGCGTCCTTTCCACGTGCCGACCCTGAGTGCTGAGCTGTTACTTCGTGCTGGCTCCCCAGCATGTGCTGCCCACAGCAGAGGCACTGACACAGCCCAGGTAATCTGCTGAAGTCAGGCAGAGAAGCAGTGAACCCGTTTTAACACGGATAGTCGTTAGGAGCAGTTGCATGGCTGATACTTCAAGGCATGGTTTGTGATAGCAGAGCTTCGTGTTGGAGGAAGGATTACGGAGACAGGGTTTTAAAGAGCCCCAGATATCTTGTTTGATCATTTGTTTAAAAGCAAAGCAAACCCGAGCTAAAGCGGCTGCACTGCCAGGTACCTTGCTACCCCCTGGTACCTCCACGCTGCACTAAGAACAGGTTAACTCTGACAGCATTGTCAGATTCATATCTGTCTGGACAGGGAATGGACCGAGGCTCATCATAGAATCATAGAATAGTTAGGGTTGGAAAGGACCTTAAGATCATCCAATTCCAATGCTCCATCCTGGCTCACTGGTCTGGGAGGCAGAAAGGATTTTTGCCTTTCCACATCCCAGGACCCAAGAATCTATAACGGGGTGCCACCAGACACGAAGGAGAACGTCCAACAGTCCTGGAGAGATGAATGGAAAACCAACCCTAACCACCTTACTGCAGTTACTGCAACATGCTGACAGGAGTTACCGGCTTTACACCTCAGCTGGGATCTGGCTGGGTCACAAGGAGATGGAAATGAGGCAGTTGGTGACACAGCTTTGAGTGCCAACCTGCCACCAGCTCGTGTTACATGGTAATTTCCACTTGTGTTACAAATGCAGATGGACCACTGAGCAGGGTGAAACATCCAGGATTTCCCACCATCATGGCTGAGTAACGTTACAAAATCAATCCAGTCTGATTAATTAGCTCTCATATTGTGTGTTACCTCTAGTTTGTGGTTGGGGGCTGCATAAACTCTTAGCAACTACAGCTCTTGCTGCGGAGTTTTTATAGCCAAAAAAGACAGGCACAGACCAAAGGATAGGGAAGATAAATGCACAAAGAATTGGGGATTTAGGCAGACAGCCACGAACTGCCTTAGTCCAAGGACATACAACCGGTGAGTGTTCATAGTCCTGCTCTTCACCCTTCAAGCACAACAGGAACCCGCGTTGCTGGTGAGGGTGAGATTCCAGACAGCAAGACAGGGTTGGTGCTGAGAACCCCTTTGCAGAAGACAGCTGAGGTGCAGACACTGAGTCCAAGTGAGGCACAGCAAACCTCACAGCAAAGTGCAGGGGCCGCTGGACAGGAAGAGGAAATGCAGTTTGCTGTTTCATGTGGTCACACTTTGCCCAGGGGGTTGAGCGACCCAGGTCAGACAAACCGTCAAACACTGCTCTGCCTGTGGCACTGCCACGAGGAAGGATGAGCCAGCGTTAACAACCCAGCACTGAAACACAATGCTTGCGTGGGGAGAGCCAAAGTAGTTTGGATTATGCAAATGAAAACCTTAATTTTATGCTTACTCTAACCACAAGGCCTTATTTCCACCTTTTGGCCACTTCTTTCTTAAGCCTCTAGCCACTTAACAGCTCCCAGTGCAGACACATTGCTCTCTTCCATGCTCTTTCCTGAGCTTTGCGCTAGGAGGATTTCCTACTGTCCCTTCAATACTCTGTTTCAGAAACGGAGGGATCTCTCGCGCTGCTTTGTCCCCAGAACTACCTCAATCTCAGGACAATTTCAGAGAAAGGCATCCAAATTACTTTACAAAATGGAACTTGATGTATTTAGAAAAGACAATCCTCACCAGGTTTCCTTTGCTACCAGTGGGGGCCAACCAAGCAGCCACAAGTGTCTTCTAGTCGCTCCTGGGAGCCCTGCTGCCCCGCAGACCGCAGGAGGACCGCGTTTGTTTGTGTGCAGGGATTTGACACATTACAACAAAGAGCAGAAACAGAAAAAGATTTATTAGAAATATGACACAGATTTTTGCATCGTACATTTTAATAATGTTAATCTTTAAATATTAGCATGTCCAAACCTGGCAATGCCTGTATATACATTCTAATGTGCTCTTTGTATAAATTAGATTATGGTGGAACATCTGTACCCAACAGAGAAAGCGAAAAGACTTGTTAGAGGTGATTATCCCAGGTGACAAACTCAAGCCTGGACCCACAATCAATAGAAAACATTGTGTCCAGCACTGCCCAGTGGAACTTGGCACATGTGCAAGTCAGAAATGTAGAGACCATCAGCTGAGAAACACAGTAACCGCGGTTCCCTTGTAAGCTTGATTCTACATGGCACTGGAGATGGTAAAAACCAATACAGTCTAGCATAGTACAAGTTATTGCTGGGTTTAAAAATGCTTTAATGCTCAGTGCCCTGAGTCTTTTTAGGCAAAAGCCCTCTTCTGACAGGAAAATGCATAATCTCATCCCATATAGACCCTGCCTTTCCTCAGATACATGAGGCACAGCTTTGCGCACAGCTGTCCTGTCAGATGCTTCCTGATGGAAGACCTGGTACCAAAAGCACAGAAAGATGAGGCAGGTACAAACCAACCAGTGAGCCGATGCTCACACTTCATTGCCAAGGAAGAGAGAAAGTCAGTGATGCAGAACGGTAGATTTGGAAGAGTTCTAGGTCATGAATCAAACAGCGAAGACCAAATCGTTCTGCCAGCACGCACTTACTTGGTTTAGACATAAAGCTTGCGCTGGTTGCAGATACAAAACAAGAAAAAAACAGAGAAACAATGGAAAGCAACTTCAGAACACAAACGAAACCTGCCAAAGCTCAAAGAGAATGTGTCTCACCGAGAGGAAACTGGAGACCGTGCATAGGTCAAAACCTACTCTGCTAGCACCGTGCCTTGCTGCAGTAGCGGAAGGAGCAGGAAATCTTTGCCCCTTTGCATTTCCATGACCGTCACAGGCACAGAAGCGGAACCTGGCAAAGGCAGCAAGCTCTGCGCTCTCTTCCCTCCCCATCTTCCTGGATCCACCCCAGGCCGCACTCTAAGGAGAAATGTCACTCAAGGTGACAGTAAGGGCTCTCAAGCTGATGTCCTTTGCTGTCCATAAAGCCCCAGGTAACTGTCCCCTGTATGCCCTCTCTTCACACTGGACTCCCACTCCATCATTCAGTTCCCTGTGTACCTTCAGAAACAGCTCATCAGCCCTTCTAGAAAACACGCTCAGAGGGCTGACTCTGGGCTCGCTCCTCAACACCTCCGTACCTTCCCAAGCCATGAAATGACTTGTACCTCCTATGACCCACCAGAAGCTCTGGGAGACAGACTGTATGCTTCCCACACTTCACTCTCCTTCCTCTCTAGCAGCTATGGTACAACAGTCACACACTGCGGTATCCCCCCATGGAACTTCACTGAAATCCCCATCCTGACCATTCTTCTCACGTGCTCATCCAAAATCAGCTGTTTGGTTTCTTGAAGTCCAACAGACAACCCAAGTACACACATACAAGCATGTGCAGCTGTGTTGACGAGTGGCTGTGTATTTAAGGAGCATAGGTGGCACATTGAAAGGATTTCATCTGCCTGCATCAAGGAAAGATCCATTACTTCTAAGAGGCACAGTCAGAAAGGATTTATGCAAATTGTTACTGACACAACACATGGCACCATCCATTTTAGGCCACTTTCAGAGCATTCTCAGAACTCCTATGATGGCTATCCCTGTATCCTCTACGTTAACTTCAACAACAAACTCTCCGATTGTAAAGGCAGCTAGAACTTTAATTTTACAGTTCAAACTTGAGATATCTACAGGGCCTGTAGATTTTCTGCATCAGCAGCATCTTGGCTGGAACAAATTTTAATTCCTATTCAAATTTTAGGGCAGCACAAAAAAACCCAATAACTTCTGAAAATGCACATCTAGAAATGGAACTATGCCAGGTTCAAAAGGAAGAAGAAAAATACACAATATTGTAACGGTTGAACAAATAAACAACATCCTCAACCTCAAGGAATAACCTTGAAGACCATCTCAAAGTACCACCGTTCCAAACCACGCAGTTTTGAAGGCTTGAGGACTGAGAGGTAAGCTCAGCAACAGTGAAACTGGTTATTATTCCCTCCTGACAGACGGCTCCTTGTTTTTAAGTCCCAGACAAGTCAAAAAAAGAAACGTCAAGAATACCATGAGAATTGGGTAGAATTAGCGCTCGTCTGTGCTGCTGGGGACACGCGAGAGTGAGCTGCAACGAGATGACAGGAACGTACTTTGCAAATACCATTTGGGGTAGAAACCAAAGTTACTCACTCAGAAATGGTTTGGAGGTTAGAGTCCTGGAGAGCCAGTTACAATAAATGTCAGCAGAGTGCTGGAAGCAAGCGAGGCTGACACATTAGACAGCACATGTATTGAGCGTACATCTGACCGTCACACGGAGCAGAGGGTTAAGATTATCTTTACTTTCTGATCCAGTGGAACCCTCCAACTTTGAAATGCTTACCAGATGCTGGGAATTAAAACAGTTTTTCTCATCCCTGCAAGTGCCCGATCCAAAGCCCACTGAGGAATATGGAATTTTCTGTGTTGACTTCACTATGCTTTGAACCGCAGCCTGTTGGACAGAATTGGGATCTCTGCCAATGGATACCTCAAGGGACAAGAGCTGCTGCAGCCACAAGGCAATGGAGCTCTGCAGTGTAACTGCCTTCCGAAATGAACTCTGCTTAGCAGCTATTTTCCTCTTCCATCTTATCACATAACAGGAGACTTGTATCTGAGAACACTTAGAGCAACTCATCCTATGTTCTCTAGGGATGGCAGAGTGTACGCTTAAAAATACTGGAGAGCTAATTCAATCTAGAAAGCATTCTCCTGCAAAGAAATCATTCTGGCCAGCATTTACAACTGCTTTCTCACAGTATAGGATGACACAAAGAGTGCAAGGGCACCGTAAGTGCTTGCTCCTGTCCTTTTTTATCACACAGACTCACAAAAGATTGGAATCAGACTTTCCTGGGGGTAATGAATCGGAATAAATGTCAGACCAAAACTAAGCACAAGTGATGCTTTTCTCCTTGAATTCCTCCGGCTTCATTTCTCTTCAACACTATCACCTATCCTTTAATCCTGCATTTTGCTGTGAGAAAACCAAAGTCTGAAATAGGTTGTTTACTAATTAAACAGTACTAAGAACAACAAACACCAGAGCACTGTGGGGAAGCCAGAGGCTGAGATCAGCTGCCTGTAAAGAAATCCCAAGAAAAACCTGAAACCAAGTTTCTGCTGTGAAATCATTTGTTTCTATTCCACGAGCCTTTTTTCAGGAGTTAAGAGCAGTGAGCATGTGCTATTATTTCTTTTGTAAGAGAGAAGTTATCCCTAGCTCCCTATAATTAACATCCACAAAGCATCAAGTCTGGTCACAGAGTTAAACACGCTAGCTAAACAACAACTTCCTTCTAGCAGCATTATCTAAAGCAGGTAGAGAGGCTCCTGTGAGGTCCTGTACAAAGCCCACTCTCCAAGACCTGCTCTGAGAACAGATCAAGCAGCCTCGTTGATCCTGCTATCCTTGGAGACCAACAGAAACTTAACTTCACGGGATGAAATAAGAGAAGTGGTATAATGGGAACTGAACAGTATTTTTCAGCCATTTTCCTAACAGGATCATCGAGCTGCACAGCTATCCTCTGGCACCTCAGAGATTTCCATGACACACAGAGGGGGTCCAGTTACAACCTTTGTAACTTGTGAAGTTGCAACTTCCATCAGTACTAATATATTGCTGTGTTCCTTTACAGGGTAATGTCACTTCCAAGCCTTTAACAGTGCCCTGTGGACCATATTTTATTGGACAGAGCACAGGATGCCTCAGGAGTCATGCCTCTATACAGCAATTACACATCTGTGCTGATTATACAGGATCAACACAGAAGAAAGAAGTTACTTCACTCAATCCATATAAACATATACTACTGAGATGTCACTGTATCGCTTTGTCATCACCTGATTAATGGCACCTTGCAGACTAAAGCTAGCAAATTGCATTTGCAGTATTCCCAGGATAACTGTGCTTGCACAGTCAGCTGGGAAAACAAGCTCTGGCTTCCCACAGTAATCAAGTAACAAAGTTGTAGTAATAAACCTATGTTTCCCTCACAAATTACTTCTGTTCGATCTGAAAAGAAATCCCAGCACCTAATAGGATTCTTTTAGAGTTCTTTAACTGGTGATGGATCAGAACACGGTTTCTGAGTTACAACTAACCCTGTTATTAGCCTGCTGGTTAAGCTATGACAAGCAAACTAGTACACTTATTGAATCAGGTGTGTGAGAATAACTCAGGTTAAAGGTTTACGCACTTATGTGCATCTGTTGTGGTGTTTTATAAAATACATGGAGGCAAGAAAACAACAGATATTTGGGATGAGTTAAGCATGTTTTGGCAAGAAGAGCATTTCTGTGAGCCTTTGTAGTAACATGAATCTCCCAGCCTCCTTGAGTACTAGCACAGTCCACATTGATTGAGAACTTCATTTTGTAGCAGGTCTCCTGTTGGTGGAGTCTAGTTTGAGGCAAACATTGTTTAGCACAAGGGATCCTCTTCAGAAAATCCCGTGTGTGTTTGAAAACACTTTGCAACTTCCACATGGGAATAAAATTACAGATTAATTTGGTTTGCGTAGATAATGGATATTTATTTGGTTGTAGTCCCAGATGTCATCAGAATTACGAAGAGTTTTCTTTCAAACTAAGAGCTTAGGCTGGCTGTGGAAGAGGAGCAAGTGGGTTTTTAAAGTGATCGAGTGCATCTGTAGCATTCTTTGTTCTCTTCCCCATTTCTGTCCACCTCTTGTTCTGCGTCTCAGGTCTCGAAGTACTTGTAAATCTGGGCAACATACTGCATCACACTCTGCCAGTCTGGGCGGTCTGTGTGCATCATCTCACTGAGCTCCTGCACAGGACAGATACAGTAACAGAACTTAGTCAAGCACCATGACCAGGAACATCACAAAATCCTTTGAGTAGCTGTGACTGTTGTTGACTACTACTACTGCCATTCCAGAGCTGCTTAAAGCCATATACAGTATAAAAGACCATGGGAATGACTACTGGCCAAGTGCAGTTCTGAAACTCATTTAAAAAGTACTTAAACAACCATACATATTTTACATTCTGAAAAGATTTTTTCTTCTCTAAAACTAATTATTGTGTATGTCAAAGCAGTAATAACAAAGTGGATTAATTCATTCTAGAAAGGTAAATAAAATTGGTCTCTGCCTTATGTTTTTTTCTTTGCTTTTGACCTATAAATCAAGTCAGGATAATACTTCCTGTTAATATTCATATCTTATTCTTTAAGGGAAAATGCGTTAACAGTGGCTTAAAAGCAGTTTCAAACAATGAATGATCCAGCATCCTTGCTTAAATTCCCTCATAAAAATCTCTTACTTCCCAGCCTGTAACCTTTCAAGGTCTGTTTTTGAGTTTGGCCTCCACAACCAGCGGATGTTAGGTTTGCACTCGCTGCCGTACTGTGCCCCCTTGTTCTGTAGGTGATGCTGTTCAGGGAGATTCCTGGCAACTGAATAACGGCCTCGAGTTGCTGCATGCGATGTTTTTCCAAATTGTCTGCTGGTTCATTAAAATGCAGTGAAAAATTCTGTACTTTTAAAGAGTCAATGGGGACAGCAGGAGGGGGCATGATTTTTCTTGGATGGAGTAAGACTGTTGGGACCCAGACCTGTATCTAGACCTTTAACCAGTGAAAATCAACAAGGCTTTGCTGATTTCTTGCAGCTGAGGGACTTTCTGTACATTTTTGAAGGGCCTCAAACTGCTCTTATTAAATACCTGTCACAGTGGTACACACCAGAGCTACACTCTGCACAATGGGATCAATAGGTGTTTTCCCACCAATTTCAATACTTCCACATATGATAAAAGCTACAGCCACAGAAAATCCTGTAGCACATGAAGTACATTGTGTAGGACATATCCTTAGCTGGGAGAAATTTGGCATAGCTCCCTTTACTGCATTACTGTAAAGTCAATTTGCATCAGCTGTATATTTGGCCTTTATAAGTTGACTTATTATTTGGTCCCTCAGCCTAGGAAAAAAACCCTATCATATGCATGTATATAACTGCATGCGCAGAGCAGTTGACATGTAAGGAGAAAACATGTTTCAAAAACACATTAGAAGTATGTTTAGAAAGGCACAAGATCATTCCTGTTAGTTTTACAGAACTCGTGACAGATTTCTGATATGCTAACCACCTGTGAAGGCAATGCTAACTGCTTTCAGTTAGAAATGCTGCCTCTTGGTCTTCATCTTTACTGCCAAAGATTTCAAGGACATGGCTTGTGCTTAATTCATTTGATCCTATTGGCTTGTTGTCAACAAAAGTGACAATCCTGTATTTGTAACGTCATAAACTTCCAAGTATGATGTTGTAAACTGAAGACCATGACTTTGACTTAAGGGCAGGAGCAGATGGCTTGGGCATTTACTTATGATCTTGTTTTCAGGAAGCAAGACCTTGCAATCATAATAGTAAGAAGTTACTTCATGGGAAAAGAAGGCAAGAAATCATTTTGCTGAACTGCCCCTACTGTTTCTCCAAGCTTTCCCCAAAAAAAAAAATAATTTATTTCTAAGATCTGTGCAAGACTGAATATTTATTGTCCTGAATGAAATACGGATTTCATGAATTCTGCTGGTGTGACATTCAACCCACTCGAACATTATGAGTTTGACAGTTTGACTCTAACTCAGTTTATTTCCCACTTGAGAGACTGGAAAGGAACAGATGGGGATGTGAGAACGACCAGGGAGGGGAAGAGCGTGCAGCAGCTTGTGCTGCCGGGCCCTGGTGTGAGCACACCTCCCTGCAGCTACTCAGGGGTTGTGACCGCCATCTAGAAGTGGTTTTCCAGACATTATTAAAGCTGCAAAAGCACATATAACTCTTAAAGCAAACATTAGGCAGCCCCAGAAGGTAAAAGAACGTCTGCTTAGTACGGGCTGTGCCAAATTTAGCTCTGGAAGAGAAAAGGTGATAGAGGTCAGCATTACAGGTCTTGTAGGATGTTGGCAGTCTCAACTGATCATCACTGCCATCAGGCATGTCCCTGCATTAGTGCTGAGTTAATAGATAACTAGCTGCA
>JASVEP010050471.1:0-11364 GCA_032466695.1 Forpus crassirostris | reverse complement strand
AGCCAGCTCAATGAATACCAGGTAAGATCCTGGTTACAGCTTTTCCTTGCCAAAAGTGTCTTAAATGTGGGTTTGTCACACAGCTGTCTGGCTTTGATGGCAAATTCTGTCCTGGCCTGAAGGAGAAACTTCATCAAGAAATTCACCAGCAGTGAAGCTTTTTCAGGGAAGTCAGTGTTTCCTGTGCACATTGAGTGCCCTGTAAGGTGTTTGGGTTTTTTTGGTTTGTTTGTTTTATTATTATTATTTTGGTTGTTTTTTGAATTTTGAACTCAGATTCTCCCCTGTCCCTCCAATAGGGAGATGTACTGCAACGACTGGGTGATATGGAGATAGATGAAGGGAAGTTTCTGCCTGGCCATGTGATTCTTCACCTTCTGACTTTGCCTTATCAAGAAAAAACAGTAATTTTTAAACTAAAAATTCCATTTAGACTTTTTTTTTTTTTTCCCCAGAAATGCTGGTTTAGGGTTGTTTTTTTTTTTTAAGTACTCTTTTCAGCTGGAACTGTCAACTTGAACTCAGCATGCATTTGTTTGGAGCAGCACAATATGTCAGACTGTCAATTCAGGGGATAATGTTTTTCTGACCTTCACTGGCTGAAGGGCCCACACCACAGAGGCTATTAGGCAGGTGAGCAGCCTTGCCCGTGGGATGATCAGGATGCAAGTGCAGCAAAGCACAGCACTGCCAGGACAGTGGGGTGAGAGTGGGTGCCTCCTGGGCTCATGTTCATCACGTTGATGAATGACCTTCAAGGGAAGGCAAGGATGGAGCTGGCAAAGCTCTGCTCCTATGTTAGAGAGGGACTAAATAAGACTCGGATGAAATTCAGTGTTGACAGAGGCTAAATAATGGCTCTTTAGAAAATTAATTGGAAGTGCTTATACTTTATTGGCTTTCCCAATTAACTGTGACAGTCCGAGGAGAAAACAAGCCAGCCTGTTGCTGCGGATAGCCGGCTCCCTGAGCAAAAGTGAGGCAGGTGCAAAGAGCAGGGCATTGGGCTGCCAAGGAGATGCGGAAAATGAAGCTGAAAGAACACCACACTGCGGGACTTATAATGGCCACAGCCGAGCAGGACTTTGATCTCTATCCACAGACTGGTACGGATGACAGGTGTGCTGAGTGCCTCTTTCTCCTCTGAGATCCTGAGAATTGCTGAAGAGCCAGGGGCTGTCATTTGGTGGCCAACATGACCAGCAAGTCAAAGTCAGCTCAGCAGGAGCCTCATCAAGGGAAGCAGTGAGTGGCAGGGCTTTTCTTTGGAACTGTAGTCCTAAAATCAGAAGGATTAATTAGTCATAGCCTCTTGTGGCTGAGAAAGAAAGAAGTACTGCTGTCCATCAGAGAGATAGCTCATTGGAAACCCAGACCTGCTAATGGAGTAACTTTGGACAGCTGAAGCTGATACTTATATGGCATCCTGGCATCCTTTCCACCTCCTTCATGACCTTTTGGCAGTCTGATTAGTTTCTGCATCTCTTAGAGAAAGAGGGCAGCTCTGCCCAGCCAGGGAGCAAGGACCGGGGCAGGCAGGGTGGCAGCAGCCTCCATTTAGAACCTACAAGCTACTATGGAAAATGACACCTTTGGCAAATCGGAGTAAGAAAGCTGCTCTTTTTTGGTCTTCCACACTTGACAAAACTAGGCTTTGTACTCAGTCACTATAAATACACAGAATTGCACCTGGGACACATCTTAATTTGATTGTCAATTTTTCCAGTGAAGAAATCACCCTAGGAAGTCCTAAGTATTAGCTAATAGTTCACTCCAAGACTGTAATAATGCTGTCAAATAACTTACTTTCAGCTTTTACCTACAACTGGGGGTGCAGTTCCATGACTGTGATTCTTGCAGGAGCACTTCAACCTGGAAGTAAATTGTGTTGTCTCAGGCTTTGTTTCAGGCCAGGTTTCCCTCCAGGTTTGCACACTTGTGAGCATTAGTGGAGGCAGATGATGTATCCAGAGGTGATGAAAGTCTATGCTGAGAGACTCTCCCATGTCCCTGCCTAGGAAGGCAAGTGTGAAAAGGGGTCAGGACTGCAAAACATCAGGGCAGGCAATGGGCATGTGTTACCAACCCGCACAGAGGAGGCAAGTCAGAGATAATTAACCTTCCGTAATGAGGCTGAAAGGCAGGGCACATAAAGCTGCTGAAGGGAAACAGTCTTTACCTGGTACATTGGCTGCGGAAGTCATTAGCTTAATGCTGTGGTGGCAAGTCCAAGAGCAGGGCAGGTAGGTGCTGCCACCATCCCTGTTGCAGGGGTCAGGATCAGGGGAGATGTTGTTAGAATCCATTTAAAAGCATTACTGTTTATATTTCATTTTCATGAAAACATACCCGGTATTGAATGCTAAAGGTTTCCATGCAAGTCGCTCTCACCAATGCATAACCTTTGAGATTCAATTGCAGTTGTGGGAAGGTGATTTCTTGGTATTTGTTGCTAATGTTAGCAGTCAATAGGGAAATTTGAATGCTAGACCTAAGAAGTGATGATTTGTGGCTGGATAAGATCACCTCCAGGCATGTTGTTACACTGCTGGGTGCTCGGCTCTGTCCCTGTGGTGGTGTGCTGTGAGCCTGGAGGGGTTTCAGAGCAATGCTCCCTTCCACACTGACATTTCAACTGGATGCAAATGGCACAAAGTTTTCTGGTTTATAAGGCAGGTCATGTCCACACACTGTTTCAGGCTATCTGCAGTTCCCAGCTGCTTTAGCAAGAGTAACAGCTGGGGCATGATGTTTTCCTTGCAGCTTGGGCTGTTAAAATAGCCATCTCCTGATGCCTGAAGGAAGCAGGACAGTGGGTTGGGGATTAATCCATAGTGTTTGAGGGGTTTGTATTTTATATTTTACTTTACAGTTTATTTTAGCTTCTCCTGCAGTCTTCTGATGTTGCGCACTTGCTATCACAGGAATGTGACTGGGCTTTTAAAGCACGCGTGGCAGATGTGAAGCAGAGCTGTATGACTGAGTACAGCTTGTGCACAGGCAAAGCTGCTTCCAAAAGCTCCGGAGGTAAATCAGGCATGCGAAATCAGAGATTTTGTGAAAAATTTGGCTGAGTTTGCAAACAGTTATAGCTAGTTCTAAAAAGACTTGAGGGGTTTTTGGTCTTCAAAATAGCACAAGCAGATGGCGATAGGCTATTTTTTGAACTTCAGTTACATAATTTTGCTAAATATTTTTCTTCCTTCTGCAATTTGAAATTATCTGTAATTCAGACTGTGCCATTGCTCATGCTGCAAGGAGCCGGAAGACAAGCTGCTGGGCCCTGGGGGCAACATGTGGGGCTTGCCATGGCGGGTGAGTCACCTACTGCAAAAGGTGCTGGTAGGACTTCATTAGCATGTTCGGTTAATGTTTTACTGTGTTTGGTGGTGAGGAAGCATCCCACCATGACCCAACTGTAAGATGTGTCTGCAGGCAATGCCTCTAGGGTATTCTTCAGAAGGGCCACGGTGTTAAAGAAACCCAAACCTGTTTGTCTGAGCCTTGACAAGGTTGGAGCTGGTCATTACCTTCAGGAGAATGCCCACACGGGCGAACTGCTTGCTAACAAGATGCAGAGCCTTTTTCCTCCAGATATACAAACCTTCTCAGTCTAGTGAATATGGTCTGGATCTATTTTCTGGCCAACACTGCACAAATGTGCCATTTTCCAAGCTTGCTGGCATGCTCAGAGCTCATCTGGAGTGACTCAAGGCTAGTTTTTGCCATAGCAGGTATCTGGTTTTATGCATGATCCATTTTAATCTAGGTTGAATGTCCTTTTCTGTTTTAGCATAATGCACTTTAGATGAGTTGAGATATTTAAGAATGAGGATTGCACTTACAATTAACACCCTACTTGAATCTGATTTGTCTTTCAAGTAGAGGCTTGGCTCAAAAGTCAGGCCAAGAGCTATGGAGCCAAGGGAGACAGATGCCCCAAAGGGAAGCCTTTGCTGGCATGGGACTGAGCTGTGCTGACAGGGTGTTTAGTGTCAGAAAGATAAATAGAGGGTTTCATTCACAGTGATGGTGACAGAGAAGTCTTTCACCAGCTTCAGGGCTATGTTATTTTTTTCAGAAGCCAAATTTTTTTCTCTATTTTTAGATGAGGCAGGGATTACTGCTGAGCCCATGACCTCATTGCAATGATTTACTGAAGCAACTATGGGTAGAGCATAACTGTTTACTCCTGGTCTGAAGGTCCATCACCCAGGTGTGTCCTGGGCAGTGATGAACCTGTATCAGATCTGTTCTGAAGTAAGAGTGGAGATCTGTCCTGGCCCTGTGTCTATGAATTGGGAATGTGACCCCTCCAGCACAGACGCACTTGCAGTTTTGGGCTCCTCTTGGTAGATGACTTATCTATTTTTAGCCGGGGGGGGGCTCTTTTATTTTCCCTGGTGGTTTTTCAACCTCTAAGTGAGAAAGCTGCTTATTTTCCAGGTGTGAGAGGCAGCTACCTCTGGTCTGGTGAGGAAGAGTGTGTGGCAGCAGCAGTCAACATATGTCTCTTAGACTGAACCTGGTCCATTTTCTTCCCTGTCCCATGTGCAGCAGTCAGTCCGTCCTTCATGGAGAACAATGTCCAGAAAGCATCAAAGATTTGCAGCCCTGGGAAGGGACAAGGAAGAAGCAAAGCCCATTATCGATATTAATAGTAGCTTCAGGAGGTTGCTGGGTCCTCATTAGAGAAAACAGATTGCTGATAATGTTCTCATCCTTACATCTTTCATTCTTCCATCACCAACACCTCCCACCCCATCTGAGTCCTGGGGAAGAGTGTGCTTAGCTTAAAGGTGAGGTCAAGGTAATTTCAAGATGTGCTAAAAGAAAAGCAAGGGCAGGCTGGCAGCCAGGAAAGGAAAAATTGGCCCCATTGTTAAAGGAAGAAAAGAACATCAAAGGGCTTTTCAAAATGTCAAGAGTGGAGTATTGCTGCGTGTGCTTTGCTTATTGAGTAGAGTTTGAGGGAGATTTGCCTTAAATATGCCTTCCATATTGATATATAGAAACATGTTTTTTAGTGAACTTGGAACATTAGCTAGAATAGTCTTTGGATAAAAAGGCAGTCATTGTTTCTTCGAGTACACTTTCTACTGCCGAGCAAATGTTCCAGTGTGGCAGGATGGTGGCTTTAAAAATAGCTGCTCACTCCAGAGCCTCCCAGTGTGGCTGGGAGGTAAATTAAATGTTTCACTGTGAGCAGTCATTGATGTGGTCCAAGAGCTGCAGCCAGCAAGCCCTCCTTTCACGAAAGCCAGTGGAAGCACAAGGCAATAGGAAACGCTTGCAGAAAGAGAGGGTTTGGCCATCTTTGGGAAGCTTCAAACCTTTCAGGAGCTATTTTAAAAATCGTCACTTGCTGAACTGTTATGACACCAGTCACAAAAAATCCCAGGAAACCCAGTGGAAGGGCACTGACAAGGTGTTATCTTGGGTGACATACCTGTGCCATTTCTCAAGGAACTTGTCCAACCTCTTAAAGAAAAGTTGGCTCAGCAACTCCAGTGCTTTGCTGCTCCCACCGACCCAAAGCTCTGCTGGGTTTCATCCGAATCTACCTCATTGTAACTTGTGCACATAACTTTTGTCCTACTCACAGGAGAAAAGGAAGAAAAATGTATTTCTGCTTTTCTTTATTTCCTTTGAGTTCATCCTCTCTCCTCCAGGCAGAACAGACCCACTTCTTCTGACCTTCCCACACAAGTTCTCTTTCTGTGTCCTTGCTCCCCCAGCTTTTGTCTCCTCTAAACTCCCTCTAGCAAGCTCAAGACCTTCTTAAATTGCCTCAAAAATGAAGGCAGTAACTCAAGTTAAAATCTTGCCAGTGTTGGATGGACTAGAATTACTTGTGTGTTATCAGCAGCAAGCCTGTTTGTATGTCACAGTAAGGTATTTGACTTTTAGCAACAGCAGCGTTGATTTACTGTCAAGTTGTGACCTACTAAAACCTTCAGATCCTTTCCTACCCAGCTGACACCAAACTCTCTTCTTATCTTCCATAAACATGAAGGGCTGTTCTTCCCTACAGTTGGGACTTTGAATTTGTTCTCATTTAATTTCTGTCCTACCTTTTTTTTCAGAATATATATTCACTTGTGATCCAACACAGAGCAGCCTTCCCCATGCTGAATGTATTTATAAATGTGTAAGCATCTTTTCTATCCCATTATTAACATAAGTGCTGAAGACACTGTAAGATGCAGGCCCTTGTAAATATGTCCTTTGGGCTGTAAATAACTCCAGTCACTGGTGAGCGACTGATTACTGACTACAGTTGAATATAGTCACTGAGATCCATTGTACTCCTGAATTATAGCTGTAGTTACTGCAGACTCTTCCACAGTGTGGGGGTCTTCTGGACTCCAGCATGCCTGCCATGCTGGCCAGCTCTCTTCTGGGCACAGCAGCAGCCCAGCTCCCCCTGCACCCACCCCTTCCCTGGGCACAGTGCTTCAGCATTATGTTGTTCTTCTTGGACTCAACACACACATTTTGTTCCAGTGAGAATACACTGTGACAACAGGGAGGGGTGTCATGGGAAGGTTTCATTTTTGGCAAAAGAGCAATTTCATGAGAAATTTCAGGAAACTTGAAAATACTGATTTTTTTTTTTTTTTTTTTTCCTCCACTTGACAATTTTCAAAATATTTTTCTTTTCCTTTCAGTCTGGTTTTTCTTTTCCACTCCCAGCCCTCATTACCACCTCCCCTCAGCCTTTCCCTCCATCTGCTTGCCAGGGGAAGTACAATGTTCACATATTCTTTCCAAATATTCCTTTTTCCGCTGTCTAACCTTTCAAAACTTCAATATGGAGAAGTTAGAGAATGGAAAAAAAAACCCAGAACTGTGAACCAAAAATGCTGGTTTTTCTAGGTCATGTGGAGCCATTCTTGTGCAGGGGCACAAGTAGAACAGTTCAAAGGAATTAAAAAATAGCAATGTTACTTGGTGGCCAAGAGGAAGCAATGGGGAATGAGGGAAAGCACTACAAAAATAAAATGCATTTAATGGTGGGGAAGCGGGAGGGTTATGCTCTGACATGGCAATGCATAAACACATGCACAATATGAAAAGGGTTGATATTCACTCCTCTCTCCACCTTCCCTTGCCCTGACCAGGTTTGTCTGATGGGTTGTATCTCCTCAGTCTGGTTCCGCTTCTCATGGGAATGCCTGTGATGGAGTGACAGGTCTCATGCATACTATCCCTTTCTCTCCTATCTGTATAGGACTAAATACATCGTTTTCACACATAGAAGCACCAAGGGTTCCCAGTGTACGCACCATAATATAAAAGCCTTTCTCGCTTTTCTTTTTTTTTTAATGTTTCTTGTGAAGAGTCAAGAAAACACTGATTAAAAAAGTAAAACATATAAACTCTTCTATAAACTTAAACCTGACAGTATTACTTTTGGAGAGGATGCAAAGTGTGTTTCAGAACAGGACTGTTGACTGGAGTTCAGCTGGCCACCATGTCATCCCAAGAGCTACAAGGCTGCTAACCTCATCCACTAGATAACCCCACTCCCTGCAGAAGGTGGTAATTGAGAGCCATGTTTTCAGCAGCTCTACAAAAATAGGCTTGTTTCACTGGAGGAACAGGGCAAATCACAGTATACATAGATAGCAGCATGGCACAAATGCTGATTTTTCCACATGTGGATGCATTTACCCAGAGACAGCGAGGGTTTATTCTGGGAAACCTGCTGGAAATGTGGCCAGAACTGCTGGTGTACCATGCACTAAAGCTTGCAGCTGAACATACAGCCTATGTTTCCACAGGGAGCACTCACCATGCTGCCCGAGCTGCAAGGATGACTGTAGGGGTGGCAGGATTTCAGGGCCCCACCTTGAAACACAAGTTAAACTTTGTACTGGTGCAGCACAAGGGTATGCGCTGCACTGTGGTAAGTCCTGATTTCCAGGGATGGTGTCTCTCAGGAGTATTTTTCTGTGTCCCCATGCTCTCTACCCTTCCAAAGGCTCTATTAGATGCTATTTATGTGTTATTTGTCTCATTTTTCCATTCTTACTTGCCTTTTTGAGGGTATCTTATCTGGAAATATTTTCTGGTTAAATACTTAAGAAAGATCTGAACTGAGACACTGCATCCCAAACTTTCCTGAAATCTCTGCTGGCTTGGATTAAAGCCTTTCTATGCTCTTCAAAAAAGCAAACCAAGGAGCTCCAGTCTCCTGATGGATGTAAATGCATTCCTTGTTTCGTGCTCTCTAAGTTTTCAGTTGTATTTCCAAACCACGATTTCTGCTAATACTGCGTCTTTTTACATTAAAACCTTGCCAATATATGATCCGTCTCATTGAACCCTTTAGTGCTCTTACACAGAGCTCTTCTGTGCAGTGGTAGCACAAGAGTAAATGGCTCTGGAGTGCTCTGGTACTGCTCTGGCAGCTCTGTGCTGCAGGGGAAGGCAGACCAGGTTTTATGATGTTTGAGCAAGCTGTTTTTTGAGACTGGCTACTGCATCTTATGAGCCTATTTGTACTTTCATCTTCAGCCTCTTCCCCATTACCAAATGAAGAAATCAGGGAAAGCTTACTGCACCCAAGCTTTCAATTTCAACTCACAGCAAAAATGTTCTATACAGAGGCAGACAAAAGATGATAAATGATCCTACTCGGGCAAATCTTGCTGTTATTACACTGATGTAAATCACAATCCAGCCACTGGTTCTTGAGAGGTCTCCTCACTTTATCACCCCTTGAAATAACTGCCCAGCTGAAATGTGTGCCTACCTTGGTTAGATTTGTTTGTCCTCCAGTGCTTTACAAAGTACATGATTAAGTCACTTTAGCAATCTCTCTAATATCCTGCCTTCACACAGGCAGTGACCGAGGGCATCTTTGCTGATGATCACTTTTGGCCCCAGCATTCATGTCATGACTAAGCCCTCTGGATTTCTTCTCATGTTACATCTCTGTAGAGGTTCCATCTAGCCATGCTAAGGCCAAAGCTTCTGCCCAGACACATGTTGTTTTCTGTTTTGTTTCTTGCAAGCACCCTTCTGCTTGATCTGGACAAACAATCCATGGCCCTGTCCTGATCCATTTGTGATCACCGTCCTCACCATTACTTTGAGTGCCACTCTTGTCATCCTTCCCATGCCCTCTCATTCATGAGGTACTCAGATAAATGCCCACAAGAGGCATCTTCCTATTTTCCAATTCTCTTGCATACCTAGGCAGTGGGATCCAGGGCATTACAGTAATGCTGTTTCACTAGAATAGTACATGAAATATAAATAAAGTGAATTTTTTGGGCAGTTTTAGAAGTGGGATTGTTTCTGTGGTGGGCTGTCACAGTTTGGAAAGAGCTATCTTTCAAGAAAAAAGGCCTTTCTTCTGCTGATTTCTGTCTGCCCTAAATATTTTCTGTATTTTCTGTGTGATTCTGTAAGAACATTTTGCTGCTTTCTAGGCTGATGAAATGTACAGCTGGAAAATCTTACACAAATGGTCAGGTTGGTCTGTCCCAATGTTGAGTAAAATAATTCCATTTTTATCTCGTTTTACCATGTATGTAACTGCTACTCTTTGCAGAATGTGTTATAAAGTCTTTTGTACCTTTTCCCCATCATCCTGGCTCATACATGCTATATTTGTTATTGCCTGGTCAGGTGTGACTGCCCTGACTTCCCTGAGGCGCATTGCTGGTAGGACAATGGTTTTACATGCACAAAGGCTCCAGCAGAGAATATTTGTTCTGTCAATTCCTCCCACTACAGCTGCTGACTCTAACACAACAACATCTTAGGTTTATACTTTTACTTTAGGAATGATTTTACTTTACTGAATACCTTTAGGTATGATTTCAGCATCAATCTTTTCACTCAAGCAAAACGTTTGCTTAGTTTTGGGGAAATACCTCAGTTATCTTTAATCTACCCAGCACCCACCACATAACAGAACAGCTCTGTCCTTCTTCTTTCACTTATAAACCTGAACCTCTGTATTATTGTTTCCTGTGTAAGGTTTGACTCAGTCTGATTCTTGGCATTTATCACTGGTTTCTGACCCATGACCATCAGAAATCTCATCAGCAGCTGCTTTCCATGTTTCTGCTGGGGTAGTACAACCTCCGATAGTGATATGATTCTTCCAGTGTGTCTCTCGTTTGGTATCATTGTAGCAATATTTGTTCATGACCAGATAAGTTTGTAGTAGGGTTCTCACACAGTCCCGTAGATAGTAAATTAATCATCCGTTAAAGTATGGCTCAACCAGTTTTTACTCTGTTGTATATACTTCCTGCTTACTTCTCTGCAGTCTTTCACAGCATGACCAAAAGCCATACATGCACCTCCTGTAATTTCACTGTTGCATGTCCAGGATACTGAATTTCCTTCAGTGCCCCTGCTACAGTCAGAACCTCCATTTCCCCACATGCCACAGGCAAGAAATTTTGACTTTGTATCCATACATTTCTACCAAAATACATTTTCCACACAAAGTGACTGTTTCTGCCTACTCTCTCCTGAGCTCAGCCTTGACTGTGAATGAACACCAGAAGAGGTTGTTCAGGGAGGTTGTGGTGTCTTCATTCCTGCAGACACTCAAAATCTGAGTAACCCTGAGCAACTTACTTTCAGTGAGCCTGCCTTGCATAGGGGGTTGGACAGATGGTCTTAAAAGGTCTCTGCCACCCTCACCCATCCTGTGAGTGGCTTCAGAAACCCCAGTACCAGCTCTGCATGGAAATGCTCCCCTTGACTGTGACTATTGCCCTGCTGAAGGCATGCTGCTAGTGCTGTGGCTGTCCCTCTGGCTTCTCAGGCAGTGAAGATCACAAACTCTGGGATTTTCTGGTGTTGAACAACTTGAGTTTCCATCACATTTTCCAAGAATCTGATGGGTTCTGTAAGGATTGTCGATAAACTGCACTTATTTCAGAGTTGTTGGAAATGCCATGGTGACTTTATTGTCATATCCCTGTTGGAAGTGTTTTGTCATTCATAGGCAAGCAAGTATCGTGGCTTAAGCCCAGCCGTAACTCAGAAAACCATACAGTCTCTCTCTCACTCCCCCCTTTTACTCCCACAGCTCCTGGAGGGATGGGGAGTAGAATCAAAAGAATGTAACTCTCTCAGGTTGAGATAAGAACAGTCCAGTAACTAAGGTATATCACAAACCACTGCTGCTACCACCAATAATAATAATGATAAGGGAAATAACAAGGGGAGAGAATACAACCGCTCAACACCTGCTGACCGATACCCAGCCCAACCAAGCAGTGGTGTAACCCTTCCAGGTAACTGCCCCCAATTTATATAGCAGCCATGATGTGCTGTGGTATGGAATACCTCTTTGGTTAGTTTGGGTAAAGTGTCCTGTTTCTGCTT
>JASVEP010050235.1:4190-21220 GCA_032466695.1 Forpus crassirostris | reverse complement strand
CCCAGGGAAGTTGTGAATGCTCCATTGCTGGCAGTGTTCAAGGCCGGGTTGGACATCGCCTTGGGTGGCATGGTTTAGTGGGAGGTGCCCCTGCCCATGGCAGGGGGGGTGGAACTGGATGATGTTGAGGTCCTTTTCAACCTTAACTATTCTATGGTTCTATGAAAAGCCACATTGTACCTTCTCCACCACAGGCTTCAAGATCTGGCTTCTTCCTCACTGTCCCTTCTCACTCCTGCAGTCTCCCCTGGGATCACGATAAACCAAGAACCTGAGCTCCGTTAGCTCAAGATCTTCTCCTGCGGTCCTGGAGGATTTCCTCTGCTGTGAGCTGAGAAGCCTTGCTGTACCTCACACGGATGCTGGGAAGGAGGCTCAGGTGCAGACCATGGTGTGAGAAGAACCTAAAATACTTCTTGATGCTTTGAGAAGAAGATTCTAAACCCTCCTAAAGCAAACACTGGGGCAGCATGAACCAAAGGCTCAATTACTCCGTTTAAATCTGAATGACTCACAGGCTCATCCCCCCAATCAGTGCTGCTGATTTAACAGCTCTAACAGCAGAGGTTGCTCAGATTTAGAAAACAATCAATACAAAGATGAGGAGGAGGCATCCTTCAGAAGTCCTAAATCCTCACCCGCTTGCTGGCATTCCTGCTCTGCTCGCTTTAGCATCATAGCAAGGCCCACCACAGACTCAGGTCTTTTTGACACCTTCCTGCAGGTGCCTTTCTGAGAACATTTGTGCCAACACTCCTCCGAGCTCGGAGGCTGAGGCTCCACTGAGCATCTGTTAGAGCACAATAAAGCAACCAGACCACTTGTGTTCTGCCTTCCACTCGGCCAAAAGCTGCTCTGCCTCAATCAACAACCTCATCCATCACAGCCCTGCATAAGCAGGTACAATTAACCAGCACAGCCTCAGGCTTTCATTTTTAGAATGATAAAGGCTGAGCTGCAGCTCCTGGGAAGAATTAAATATAGTTGAGGGTACTGAATACTGAGCAATTTCAATTGCAGTGCTTAGTCTGACTGGCAAGAACAGGGCAGGCTCCATCCTGAAGCCATTAGTGATGTGACTCCTGTGATCATCTGCTGAGCAGAAGGCAAATGCTGCCGGGCCCCTGCACTCACAGCTCAGGGTGCAGGGCTGTCCCTCTGGCAGAGATGCTGCTCTCAGGGGGCCACATCTCTGTCACCCAGCACAGTCCTTCACAGGAGGGTTGAGCAACCCATGGAGAAAGAATATCCCTGTCCCTGGGCTTAATCCCAGTGCGAGGCATAGGCTGGCACTGCTGCTCTGCGTCAATACAGGGCTGGTCAACTGAGTGTATTTCAGCAGCACTAAACACTTCTTAGAGACTTCAAAGATATTTAAAGCAAGCAAACAAACAAAACCAAGCGGGCTGGGAAACATAAAAGCGGATTTCTTCTATCCCTGTCTAATTGATCCAAGGGTTCAAAGATTCCTGTGAAGAAGGCAAGCTCAAAACTGCATTGAGGATGCAAAGACCCATGTTCAAAGCCACCCAGAGCTGATCACAGCTCGGGAAGGAGTGGGATTTCATACCTACCCAGGCTCGGCTGCCCACTTAACCACCTGAGATACCACCTGAAGCATGGCTGCCTCCCACATGGGGATGAGCAGTACCCAGCACAGAGGCTCAGTGTCTCCTGAGAGCCATCAGAGGAGATGGCTGAGGCTGATGTACTACTGGCAGCTGAAGAAAAGCAGCCCAGAGTCAGTTTTCACTTTGGAGTGGCACAGAGGCTGCCCCAGGCTGCTCCTGCTTCACTGCTACCTGCAGAGCACGAGGCAGAGCCGAGCCCTGCATGTGTGAAAGAGCAAGACCATTCTCCAGGGGCACAGTGCCATTGATTGGAGAACCGAACTCAACCTCTGTTTGCTCCAGGTTTCAGCTGCTCTGTAGCTTCTTCCAGTTTGCTGCTTTAAGCTCTCTATGTGTGTTCCTTTGCAAGGTCCTTGCCCTCACACTGCTTTCCCAGCGCTCCTCTGGAGCCCAGCTCAGGCTTCTGGCCTCCAATTGCCCTCAGAATATTCATAAAGATCACAAAGAGCTCAGCAAGAGGAGCTGAAACAGCAGAGAGCAGCAGACCCTCCTTCCACCCTCAGGTTGGTAGTGCAGGGCAATGCCCAAGTCTTGGAAGCGAAAGTAACCTGTGAAGGAGACACGTTTTCCCAGAGCTAGGTTTCCTATGAAGACTTACTGTACCTTCCTGATGAGGTCAGTGCGGTTTACAACATGCCTGCTGCCTCACCAAGTGATTTCAGCATCCTGATGAACATGCAGCCGTTTTATAACCTTCAGCAAAAAAAGAGCATGAAGAGAAAAGCCTGGAAATTCTCCCCAGCACAAGACTTGGTGCCAGCAAAAGGCATGGCTGGGTCCGCAGTCAACTTGAGCCTCAACTCTCTCACCTGCTTCCCATTACAGAAACAGATGTTCCTCCTGCTCTAAATTGCTGCTATTAATAATATAAATAATTATGCTCTTCTAATAATGTAATAGGTGCACAGGAGGGTACCAAAATTCCTCACAGACATTAAATACATCTCCCTTCTGAAGGGCTCAGAGGCACATTGGTGGCCTCTTTTCCTCCTCTGAAGTTCAGAGTAAGAGAGCTAAAGCCAGACTGAAAGCTAAGGAGAAACCAAGGGAGGCACAGCCTGCCCTGCTCCAACCCTCTATGCAACAGGGACAGCACCCGAGATGCATGTATAAAAGCATGCACTTGGCTTAGCACCACACTCACACTCCCTTCAGCAAGATGCTGCTGTTTCATCAGCCCATGGAACACAGGAGAAGCTGACTTTCACCTCCCCACCAGGTTCCCAGAACCCAGCAAGGGACAGTGTCCCCCACCTCCTACAGCAAAGAAGTCCTCCTCTGCAGGGGAACCTGCCCCAGTCCCTGTGCTCCCCCCTTTATTACACCACAAACCCCTGTCATTCCCTGGGTTTCCTCCAGGGAACATTTTGTCCTGTGGACAAAGCCCCAGCCTTGGGAATGAGAGCAATAGCACCACAGATTAAGGAGGTCAGTGCCACAGCTGCACAGCCCCTCGACCCACCCTCCAGCAAACACGCACAGTCGGGCATGGCTCTGACTGTCAGATGGGAGAAAAACCACTGCTGGTTCCAGATGTTAACACAGCACAGACACATCTGGATCCCTGGAGGGCAGCGAGCAACCCATGGGCCACACAGTCCCAGTTGTGCAGTGCAGTCAGAGCTGCAGAGCTCCTCTCCCAGGTAAAACTGGCCCAATCCCTTCCACACAATGTGCTCACCCCCTCAAGTCCAACGTGTCTCGTGCAGTGCTCTCGTGCCCATACAGTTCTTGGCATTGTCCTCTGGCCCTCTCCATTCCCCATCCTAAGGGACCTGGCACCCCACCAGCTCATTTCCACCACACTTTGCTCTGTCCCAGGGCAGCAGCAGCATCAAGGTTAATTTCCTGCTCCCCTTTCAGAGTAAAATCATTCACCAGAAGGAAGCCCCTGCAAGATGCCAGGAATGAACAGAAGGTTGCAGCCAATAAGTTTCCCAGCAGCTGTAAGGATGGAGCTGACGTAAAACAGGAGCTGGGGCAGTCGTTGAGGCTCACACAGCCTTTAAGGAAAGAGCTCAGCTCCACTGCAGCTCCTGTTGGGGCACGGCAGGACAGGCTGGCTCCTCACCCACAGCTCAACTCCTCAGGAAAAGCTCTAGCACCGACATAGCATGCTGCACCTCCAAGATCAATACAGAGAGCAAGCACACAAAGCCAGGCCTTCTCCCTCAACCCCAGCATCATCTCTCTACGTCAGTCCTACCAGGAAGCATCATCTTCTCGACATCAGTTCTACCAACACGAAAGAGAGCACACTGCCTGGGAAAAAGTGGCTGCACAAACAAGGTCCTATTTTCATCAGTCGCCACCTCCCGAGGTGCAGTTTCATCTGTGTGAATTAGTGAGTGCCCACAGCAACCAGCTGCAAGTGCCCCATGCCAGAAGCCTGCAGAGGGCAGGCAGAGGGTCCCCAAGCTGGGGACAAGCATCAGGCTGGCCGCATGCTGTGCTGAGGATGTGGCTGTGCTCTCCTGCTCCCCGGGAGTGGAGGCAGAATCACCTAGGGTAGTCAGTGAAACCATTTTGTTTGCTCTGACCGAGCCTTGTCACTTCTTTATGTCCAAGTTGGGCATCTCTGAGGGTGTTCCAGGCATGAGATAGCACCCAACATGCTGGTGCTCCCAATCTGCCTTCAGCCCATGCTGCACACTTGTTCCTTGGGTCCTTATCAGAACAGAGCAACCAGAAATCCCTGCCAGTCACCTTGTGGAAGCTTGCTTTATCAGATCAGTTAACAGAGCTTTAAAAGAGATAAAAGCTGATTTGCTGCTCAGCACTGTGGAATTTCATTCCTTATGCATATTAATTCCATTAACTCATTCTGTGTCATTTTCAGGGCAGATCCTTCCCTGCCCTTGCAGCTCATGGAAAGCTCAGAGCAAACATACCCCAGTCTCCTTTCTGCTAAAGGCACTCAGTAGCCTCATCTGGCTCCGGCATTCCCATTTCCTCCCCACGCACCACACCACATCTCACAGGAAGCCTTTCAATGCCATCAAAGCCCAGAAACTCACCTTGTGCTTCATAGCCAGAATAGTGATGAGCTGTCCCTGTGTCCTCCTCGCCAGGGCCCAAGCCAAGGGCTGTCCTGAGCTGGGCCATGTTCCCCTGCGCTGTCAGCTCACCACTCCGGTCCCCAATCTGCAGGGAGAAACCACAATAGGGCAGCTGGTTAAAGGACACATGCTTTGAGTGAAGAGCCACTAACAAAGGGGTTTGCCATGCCCATATCAGAGCGAACACAGAGCCAGCCAAAAGAGAGCTCGGAGACACCCTGAGAGATTCCAGAGCCCAGCTTTCACACCAAAGCAACTCTCTAGAGCTGTTCTTCAGGGACACTTCAGGAGAGGGTCCATGCATGCTGTGCTATGTACTGGCTGCACCACAAAACGTGGTTCACTAGAGATCAGTACAGTGAACTGAAGGGGCACAGCTCGCCCACTGCTACAGAACTGGGGCAGAGCTAAACCTGCGTGTCTGGTCCATTCTGTAGCCACATATGGCTTGGCAAAGAGCCCTGAAACTCTCAGCCCCCTTCCTCAAGTATTTCCATAGTTACTGAGCACCAGACAGCCACACTACTACCAGCCATGTGGGCAGTGCCACACTCAGGGGTTGGATTCTCTGAAAACCCTTCTCTCCTGGCTTCGATCCACACAGCTTTGAGTTGTTCCTAGTGATCTGCCCACCCAAGCCTCCAGAATTCAATAGAGTCCAAATTCAAACTCATTCCCATCCAAGGAAGCCAATTTACATCTTCAGGAAGAGATCTGCCAATGGCTCCTGCTACTTCAATGGAAGTCACAGCTCATGCTGCCGCAGCCTCCTCAAAGCTTAACCAAAGCAGAAAGTTACTGTACTGCACTTCATCAGTGAGCACAGAGGTCACTCAAACAGCCTTGAAGCTTCAGAGGAGCAGCAGATTGTTACAGAGGAAGACCTTGGCTGTGCCCTTGGAGAGGCCAGAGTCCCCATTAAATGCCTTGCAGTAGCTCTTTTGTGGTCCTGTGAGATAGGCTGCAGTGTGAGCCAGCCTAGGACAAAATCATAAATCCCCACATTAGTTATGACAAAGCCCCAGCACCAAAGGGAGGCAGATCAAACAGCTTATCAGGCACAAATCCCCCACCAATTACAAGAGATTTGCTGTTGACATCATCTCCAGAGAAGTTACTGTGTCCTGGCTTGGTCCCATGGTCCTTGATGCTTCCCTGACTTCCACTCCTTCCAGATGACCTTCAGGGCCTGTCAGCATCAGAGACAATGACCCCAAGCAGGACCTAGCTCAGCCACCACACAGAGCCCTGTTTTCTGCCCTGAGCTCAGATGTCTGTTTTACAAGAGTCCCCTGCCACAGGCGGAGCTGGAAAAGCTATTCCCCAGCAGTGCCTGGGAGCTGGGACAGCTTCCAGGTTTTCAGGTGCACATCCTTCATTCCAGCTGTCCCAGAGGAAGTTGTTCAGAAACCTCCGCTCACCCTGCAGCAACTCCCAGTGTGGCTACACTGAGATTTGACTTGGATTCAGGCTTTTGTCAGGGGAGAAAGAGGGAAAGGTGATGGGAATTAACATACAAACACCAGTGTGCAAAGGGTGAACTTCACTGGGCTTCTCCTGGGCAAAATGCTGGTGCTTGCCACAAGAGCACAAGCAGCAAACTTGGTTCCAAGGCTGGAATAAACCATCAGGTTTCTAACAGAATCCCCAGCTGCTGGAAGCTCATGCAGGCTCCCTTTACAAATGGACACTCTGCATTGCTTCATAGTTAATGATATGGGGAGTCTATAGACTATAGGCTAGTCTGTAGCTACCTGCTGTGAGTTACCTACTCCTGGCATACTCTGTAATCACAGCCATCACCCCAAAATGTGAACAATGAACTCCCACCCTGCTGGGTTCCCTGTCCACTCCAGAAGTCACCAGGGACACTTCTGCCCTTGTCCTCCCATCACCCTGCATCCACATAGTACTGCTTAGCACTTCTCAATGTGCTAAGACTACAGCCGGAGAAGTTAATTTGTCCTAAATCATGCAGGCCAAAGAACAGTATTTCATCTGCCTGTCTGGTAAGTACAATTAAATACACAATTGAGCTGTTATGTCAGCCCTACCCCAAGATTGAGCCAACCTAATGGGTGGGTAGGAGAACACACAAAGGCCTGCATATGATGATTTCAGTGAGTGCTTCAGCAGGGCAATTTCTTCATCTGGGAAGACTAAAAAGGCCCCGGCCCATTTCCTCATTGGAAAGAGCACACAATGGAATTCTGGCTTTTTGTACTTCTGGGCCACCTAAAACTGCCCTGTGTTCTTGCGCCAGGAAAGCTGCAAGCCCATGTGTGAGAGCCAGAAGAGCTGCATGCATGAGGCCCCACATGGCAGGGCAGTGGTACAGGGTGAGCTGTGCTCATCCAGCATCAGGACAATGCTGGGATCCCACCAGCTCCACCACGAGGAAACAACTCATCCAATTGCAGTGCAAAATGCAGCAGAGCAGCCAGGCAGCCTGTGAAAGCAAGTACCTTGTCCAGGTATGCACCAGCAAATCCAGACATAGCACAGCTGGGATCACAAAGTCCACCTCAACCAGAATCTCACAGCCTTGTGCTCATGAAAGGTGGGTCTTACTGACAGGCTGGGCCCCAGCAAGTACCAGAACGCCTTCGCACCAGCTGTGCTCACACCACCTTGGCCAGCAGGCTGGACAACTAGTCCCTTCGCACCCAGAAGTGTCAGTTAAAAGCAGTGTACAGCGAACAGAACAGCTGTAACTGAGCAGAAGGCTAGAAGACTCCTGTTAAAAGAATATTTCCCAGCCAAGGTCTGCAGTTCCTAAAGACTCCACTGACACAGCACATAGACAAAGGCTTTCCATAGCAGTTACAGCAAGAGAAAAATTAGAGTAATAGAGCTTATTGGCATAAATAAAGTCTTCCTCTCAACAGGGGGACCAATCCCCTCTGATCTGAACCAGCTTCTCTTACCTCTTGGGAGATTTCAAGATGTTTCCTTGCAAAGTGCAAAGCCTGTTCATGACTCCCCAGGGAGACATAGGCATTTCCGAGACTCCAGCAGGCTCTTCCTTCTCCCACCCTGCAAAACAGGAAACTCTCAACCACAGAAATGCTGGGCAGAACCCAGCAGCCCTTTCAGGGCCTCCTCCAAGAGCACTGACAGCCAGGCCAGCTCCAAGCTATGCTTTCACCTATGGGAAGGCTCTACCAAGGAACATGAAATGCACTGTATGCCTGAAACTCTTCTTATGCTGAGGTCAGCAAGATCAGCGGATGAGCAGTAGCCTCAGAAGCAGGCTTGCATCCACAGTGGCAAAAAGGAGCCCAGGAGGTTTGGCTTCAGTTGTGAGCACCACCCTGAAAGCAGAAGCCACAGCTCTTGTTCAGCTTCCACCTCACAGAGCACAGATTCCTCTGCAGAAAGGCACAATACATCAAAGGAATGTGTAACATCACATTCCAGCCTGGATTGGGTTGGAAGGGACCTTAATGCTTACCCAGCTCCAGACCCCTGCCACAGGCAGGGACACCTTCCACTAGAGCAGGATGCTCCAAGCCCTGTGTCCAACCTGGCCTTGAGCACTGCAGGGATTGGGCAGCCACAGCTTCTCTGGGCACCCTGTGCCAGTGCCTCAACACCCTCACAGGGAAGAGCTTCTGCCTAAGAGCTCATCTCAATCTCTGCCAGGTTAAAGCCATTCTCTTGCCCTGTCCTAACAGGCCTTTGTCCATAGCATTGCTCCAGGTTTCTTGTAGCCCCTTTAGGTAGTGGAAGGCTGTAATATCTCCCCTGAGCCTCCTCCAGCCCTTTTGTTCAACAGCAGCCCAGAGCTAAGCTAGCAAGAGCATGGCAAGGAGAGAGCATTGCAGCATGCAACACTCCCCCTGAACACCAGCACCACATCACCCGAGGTGCATGCACAAACTGAAAGCTCCTGCAAGAGCACCAAGTACCAACCCATCTACAGTGGCCCCCAGGGCTGCTGTTTGTCTGCAGGGAAAGCAGCTGAATACGGACCCTGCAGCCCCCAGCCCCAGCCAGGCTCAGGGGTCTCTGGAGCACGTTTCAGCATCTGTTTGCTGCTGGCAGCGTGCTGAGCTCTGCAGGGGAGCAGATGTGGGGGGCAAGGGATAAAAAAAGCAGCGGGGGCGCGGGGGGCGGCTCAGCATGACTGCAGCTCCACAGCTCCCTTGGCAGGGCTTTGGGCGGGTTCATCAGCATTTAAACGCTCTTCTTGTCAGCCTGTTCAATACCTTCTGCTCACAGGGTGTGTTCCCAGGAATGCAGGAGCCCACAGGCCTGCACCCCCACAGCATGATTCACCCTTGGGTGGGATTAGACCTTCTCTAAGCAAATTCTGCCTCAGATAGAGAACCTGGGGAGTGCCACTCATCTCCCATTGTAGTGTCTCTGCTCCATCTAGTGGAGGACATCCAGGCTTCCTGCGAGTCATCAGCAGGAGCACTGAACACAGGGCTGCTAAATCACTGCAGCTGCTGGAAGGCTTCAGGGTTACAGAGAACACCGAGGAGGAAGAAACCAACCTCTCAGAAATAGATACTTAAAAAAGGAAAGAGTTAAAAAAGGCCAAAGCTCCTAAAGAAGGAATGAGGCCAGGTTGGACGGGGCTTGGAGCATCCTGCTCTAGGGGAGGGTGTCCCTGCCCAGGGCAGGGGGTTGGAACCGAATGAGCTTTAAGGTCCCTTCCAACTCAAACCAGTCTGGGATTCTGTGAGACCAAGAAGCAAAATATACCATCTCCACTGGCTCTATGTAACATCATTTGTTTCTACATGCAAGTTCCCAGCGTCACCCCGGAGCAGGAGGATGCAGTGACAGGTATATGTGCCCCAAGCACACAGTTCCTAAGAAAGATATATCTTTGTATCTTGAACTTGAAGAAGCTTCTAGGGCCCTTTTGGGATAAAGCAGCAGTAGCCACGTGACTAAGCACCAAATACAATGCATTTTCTTCAGCTACCTCTTACTAGAAACCTCACTCAGCCCACGCAGACAAAGCATTCAGGGCACAATCTCCAGGTTGGAATGACATAATAGAGGTGTCAATCATGGTACTTTTCCACAGATGGTGGAACTAAGACCTGGGTTCTAAGTGATTTCTAATGACTTTCAAGACTACATGCCACTGCTGTTTAACCCCAGTGGCAGAGAACAGTGGATTAATAGGGAATGGTCAGTGCTCCGAACCCAACAGAGCAGAGGCACCATCTCCTGAAGCAGTTCTTTACCTGTCTCCCAGCTCCTGTGCTATCACCAGGTGTTTCAGATGGTACTCGATGGCTCTTTCATAGTCTTGAAGCAGCGTGTATGTGTTTCCAAGACTGTAGCATGCCTGGGCTTCTACTGCTTGGTCTTTGAGTTGTCTGGAGAGCTGGAGTGTTTTCCTACATGGAATAAGTGGGAATGAAGGACCTGTTAGTGCAAGCTGACAGGAAAGTCACCACTTTAGCATGTACTGCATTGAGGTTGGTGCCTGTTACATACTGCTATCAAGTAGCTGCATTACTCGCCACTGTTGAGCACCATACATACCATTGGCCTCCAGGTCCCTTGTCACATCCCCCCGAGCCTGTGAATTCACTGCAACAGGTCAAGATATCCAGGGGACGTGTGCCCTGAGCCTGCCTCAGCCCCTGTCACTTACTTGTAGTACTCAGCAGAGATGTCAAACCTCCCAAGGAAGATGTGTGCGTTGCCTAGGTTGCTGTACGCTCTCCGCTCGGCTGCCTTGTCCCCAAACTCCTTGGCAATAGCAAGGCGCTGCAGCAGACACAGGATGATGAGTACAGGCTGGACACTACCAGCTTTCTGTTAAACAGCAAAGTTTCTGGGAGGTTAATCATGGTTTGCAAGGCTCCCACCCACCAAGGCAGCGGTGCACACACTGCTGGGGCAGGATGCAGCAGGAAATCTTCCTCTTTTGCAATTCAGCATCAGAAAGGGCCTTTTGAAAAGTGGTAGCAATATCACATCCTCCTCTAAGTCCTACTCCAGCCTGGCCAGTACACATCTCTCTAGCTAAAATGCAAAAGGTGCTACACACATACTGCAACGGGTGAATAAACAGGAGAACAGAGAGCTGTAGGTCAGGCTGTGAAGGGATGTGGTTGATCAGTTTAACATGCAGGTCCCAAATACTAGAGTTATCCTGCCCTTCTCCAGGTCCCTTCTCCCACATCACTGCTGGCTGCCATCCGCAGCATTTAGGAACCGCAAGAGCTGTGACAGGGCTGACATTCCAAGTCGCTGAGCACCCTCCACTGCAAGGAAACTGAAACAGGAGCTGAACTGCATTTGAATTGGGGCAGGGACTGTGTCACCACCCCCATCTGCAAAGCTTTACAGAGTTATGTTCTACAAGCATCACTTATTCCTGATCAATTGCTCTTCAGCAGCTTAATTAAATTCATGGCTTGCATTTATTAAAATCTAGGAGGATACAAATTAAGGGCAGAAAAAGCTTTGCTAGGCCCAGCTGCAGTTTGCCCTTGGGTATCTCCTTCAGTTTCCAAGCCAACAATACGCTTCCCTCAAGCTGCTCATCAAGTGCTAATGGTGAATGGTGTAAGGCGCTACTCAACATGAGTTAGTGCAACAGGGCCAGACCCAGGGGCACACACAGGACTTCCTGGGCTGTGGTAAGAAGAAAAGCTGCTCCCCACCATCCAATCACATTCCCGGAACCCAGGGAGAAGGCATAGCATTCTCCTACCTCCTTGTGGAAGGCTATAGCTTCACTGAAGTTGCCAAGTAAGTACTGGGTGTTGCCAAGGTTGCCATAAGCACGGCCCTGGGCAGCTCTGTCCCCCAGCTCCTTCACCAGGGACAGGTTCCTCCTGAAAGAAACCAGGGCAGTAACATCTGGTGAGAGCAGGCAAATCTCTGCAGGAGACACAGCAAAGAAACCCACACTGCAAAGGAGAGCTAACCCTGGAGAAGGCATTTCCCCTCCCTGGCTGCCCATCCTGTGCACAGCCACCCCTTGGCAGGTGAAGGTCTGGTGATCCACAGCAGCTGCAGCTCCAGGAGCTTCCATAGGTCCAGTGATGTAAGTCCCTGCTGCTCTCAACCTCACACAATCTGTGGCTGTGTCCAGGCATGCACAAGGGCTCTTACACACATGGGCTGACAGGATCCCACATTAAATAAGAAAGAACCACCTCACTGTGCAGGGGAAAACCAGGAGCACGGGAGAAAGATTACCTAGAGCAGGACACAGAAAAACCTGGGGAGAGAGGCAAGATCCACAGCCCCACACCAGGAAGTTCATGGAGCGTCCCAGCAAGGCTTTTTACACCTTGTTTTTTCCACCCTTTACACATACAGCACACACAGAGCTCTCAGCCAACACAAATCTATCCACTGCCTGTGCTGCATGCACCATTATCAGGAAAGGGGATGGTGAGATATATATAGGCACTATCACATCCTTAGATATGAGAGGATGGAGATGAGATCTTGTCACTCCATCTAAAAGGGCTCCCAAACCCCCAGCATTATTGAAGCAAAACTCAGCAGTAGGAGGGGAAAAAACATTTGCCCAGAAGTCTGCTGATAACCTTCCTGCATGTGACAGGCTGATCTTGGAGGCTGTTTAGGAAGGTGAAGGATGGTGCAAGCAAAATAAGCTACAGCCCCACGAGAAGGACAAGCAGGACTTCAAGCAAAAGCTCTTCCCCTGGGTCTTTGTGATCCCAGGGATGGAGGCGCTCAGGGATCCATTCTCATCAAGGCCAGCAGAGAGCAGCAGGGGCTACAGCTGCTGATAGTGTGGCTTCCACATACAGCTCGGAGAGGGAGCAGAATATAGAACTTCATTGCATGCTCATACTTCAAACTACGGTGGGTTTTAGCAAGGCAATGCCAGGGTGATTTTCAGCTCTAATTCTATAACAGCCTGCATCCCCTCTCTCACCTTTCTCAAGATGAGTTTGCCATTTTAACTTGGCATCTCAGGGGAATCTTCCTCCTTCACTACGACACAGAAAACCCCATTCAGCTGCCTGATCTTTAAAAGCACTGAGCCCAGACTCTTTCTTTGTAGCAAACATCTTCCACAGCTCCTACATCCTCAGTGGCTCAGGAAACCAATCTCTGTATGAGAAATACTTCCAACAGGACTCAACAAAAGCTGTCATCTTGCACCCCTGCAGCTCTCATCAGCCTGGTGGTTATCAGAGCACAGGTAACCTGAAAGCTGTCAGCAGAACAGGGGCACCACAGCTGCAAAGTATGCTCTGAGCAGGAGAAGCTGGACCAAGGGTACTTGTGTGTATGTTAGCCATCGCTGTTGCCTGACCAGCCTTGTTTCTTTCAGCAGAAAGGGCTGGCCAAGCTTAAATACTTACTCGTAATATTCTGAAGCTTTCTGCAGAGTCTCCTTGACTTCTTGAGGCAGGTAGCCTGGGTCTTGGGCCATGTTCCAAGATAAGTGCTTTCCCTTTGCATGGTAAACATTTCCTATATTATAGAGTGCTCTGGCTTCACCTACCTAAAGGGAGGAAGAACAGGGAGCAGCAAGGTAATACACTTCACATCCCAATATGGACTTTCCATTGCTGGGCAGAGATGGTCAAAGCCACATTTTCCTTTCCCATCTTCACTGTCATGGCAGCTGTTGCTGTGAGCAGCATGAGACCTGTGGTGGCAGCCAGAAGGAAGAGCTTTACACTCCACCTCCTCCCAAAGCCCACCTTCACCTTATCACATTTACTGATTTGGGGGCAGGTTATATTTAGAGCTGGGGAATATTTCCTGTTGGATGCCATGAACTCATTACCTTGTCTCCCTGCTCCTGAGAAATGTCCAAGTGTCTCTGGCAACAAACAACAGCCTCATCAAACTGCCCGAGTATTTTCAATGTGTTCCCAAGGTTGCCACTTGCTTTGGCTTCTCCAATGCGGTCCCCAATGGTTCTAACAAGAGGATGAGAGGAAGGAAGAGGTGTTAAAGAGCTCAAAATCATTTATTCACCACGTGCTGGAGCAGAATTGAAGCTGCAGCAAGCACTGCATGCCAAGTACACCACATCCAGTGGCTCCCAGCACGTATCCCTGGCTGGAGTGCTTCATACAGGCTCTCTTTTATGAAGACAGATCCTTGTTCCCTGTTTTGCTGGATAAGGTGGACTGCTCTAATGACTTCAGGAGTACTGACAATGAATTCCTAGGGACAGGAAAACTGGACATTGCCCAGATCTTGCTCCACATCCTTACATCCACATCCCTATCTCCTCCTCCCTGCTCTGAAGGTGAATGACCCATTCCGGTTGCCTCCCAAGTTCTCCAAAGGACATTCACCCCATGCTTCAAACCCAGTTTTGGATGCTTATTTCTGGGGCAGATTCCCTCAGGCAGCTGGGCTCAGACCCCACAGGTGAGCCTATGCTCATCTGTTGAGGTTGAAGCACTGCTGACATGCTTACCTGGCCAGGGTAAGGTCATGTTTATGGTATTCCAGGGCTTTGGAGTACTCCTTTAGGTAGAAATAGGCATTGCCCAGCTGGCTGTAGATGGCACTGAGAGTCTTCAGGTCCTCTGTCCCCACCTGCACCGCTGCTTCAAAGAAGGCTGCCCCAGCCTTGAAGTCCCCAGCCTTGCACAGGCGCTCTCCTTCCAGGGCCAGCTCCAGGCAGGAAGCCTCCATTCTGCCAAAAGCAAGAGCACCAATTCTAGAGGAGCTGGACTGCAGTGCCCCACACTCTATGCAACGGTGTCCTTCACTGTACCTTTAATTTACTCACTGCACCAGGAAAACAAACCTGCAGCTGCCTCTCTGCATTCAGCCCCAAAACCCCAGGTTAAGTACAGTTTAGATGACAACAGCTCAGGGCCGTGCAGCTTGCACACCTCTGAGCTGTAGACACCAGTAGACATTGTGAGCATTCAGCCCCTCTAAAAAGCCAGCCTAGGAGGCATAAGACACATCCGGATCCATAGACCACATCTGCAAGTGGCCAGAGGCAGCCCCTGGATTCCCAGTAGGAATCTGGACAAGAAACTCAGAGCTTGTTGCTCTCAAGATACACACATGACAAGAGCAACAGGACATTAGCAGAAGCCACGTACGCAGACTGTCCATGCCTGCATCACCTTCCTGGCGTAACAGAGAGGGCAGCCAAAGGGTAACACACATTTCTTGGATGCCAGAGGAAAGCCTGGACCGTGCAGAATTCCTCGGCTGAGTAGCTTCCAGTGCTCCTTAGCTGCTTCTCATTGCCTCTCCTGCTGTCACTTTTTCCACAGGCACACTGCACCTCATCCTCCAGCCCAGCTTCCCTCCCTCGTGTTTCTCAGCACCTTTGGCAATGGCACATGCTGTGCTGTCAAGGTAAGCACAGTGTGAGCCAGCAGAGGAGTGAGAGCAGGGATGCTGCTTCAAGAGAAAGGAATTGTGCTCCTCGAAGTGCTCTCCAAGTGACAGCCATCCCCACTGGAGCACACGTACCCGAAGTTCTCAGAGGGGGCAGAGCTTGTGTTTGAAGGCTTCTGCAGTCAGCCCCTTCACTAGGCAGATGGACACAGCACGTTCCTGCCCCTCTGTTCAGACACTTCTCTTGGCTCTTTTGGGCTTTTTCAGTCCTGCTCAAGAGATTCTTAAAAGGCAAAACCCTCTCTGTCAAAGGCAGATACCTGCTCAGGGAAATCACAGCTCGCTTGGCCACAGCCAGCAAAGCAAGGGGCAGACAGAAGATAGTAGGTGTCCAAAGGTGGTTTCTACTCTGTTCTCAGGCAAAGAACACTTGTAGGAAGTCTGACTGTGGTACCTACACCAAAAGAACAACTTGCTCATTGTCCCTGTGGTAGCAGCAGCCCAGCTGACACCTCCTGCAGCAGGTTCCTGCTGAGCCCTAGAAGATGCTTCCCCACACACCATCCTTATGATGAGCCTAGCTCTTGCAACCAGGGTCTCTGTAGACCAAGGCTGAAGTGTGCTGGCCAAGCCAGGGCACCCTGTGCTGCTCTGGCTCCTCTCCCTGAGGGTACAACCGACCACTGTGCCCCCACACACATCCTGTCCCCACTGACTTGAGGGCAGAGCTCCTCCTGCTCCAGGGCTGTGCTCCAGCATCTCCTGACCAAACCCACAACCAGCATTGCCTCTGCCTACTGCCAAGGGGCATGGAGGGTGCACATATGAAATGCCAATTCCCAATATATTTGTCCTGCAAACAGGAAGGATGGTGTTTTCTCAGCTGCCAGGAAACAAAGCCAGTTCCTCTGTGAGCAGAGCACTGCCTAAAACCCAATCCTATTTGTCTGGCAACCTCCCTGCTGAGTTGGCTCCCTGCAGCTTCAAACACTCAAAGCCTGGCAGCCAATGGCATCCTCCAGAGCAGGACAACCCACAAGGACTGTCCAAACAACAGGCCAATGAACATAAAAATGGTGGAAGAGCTGGTTTGAAACTCTCCCTCCAAACACTCTGGTGACCTCCTGTGTCTCACTGTCCATTTGTCCCCAGAACCACTGAGTAACACAAGGGAGAACAGGACTGAAGCAGCTCAAACTCCCCCACAAACACCTGATTTCAAGCTCACTGCAAAGCCCTATTTAACTGGTTATTTCACTTGCACAAAGAGGATGCTCATGGTGCCAGTGCAGCATCAGTCCCTCAGTTTCATAGGGGAAATAGAAATATTCAGACTGTGAGTACTAAAACTGTTAAACTTCACTCTGCTGATCCTCTTGCATACCACGTGGAAGTAGTAAGAACTCGCTTCTGCTACAGCATGTTGAATTAGGAGGACCCATTTGGGGTGATACCAAAGCTCCATCGGTCCCTGGGCATGCTTATGGTTTGAAGATCACTAGGGTGCTCATCCAGTGTCATCATCAGGTACTTACAAACCTCTGCTGACTGGGACCGAAGACAGACAAGGAACACCTTGTGTTCACATCACCAAGATTAAATTCAGGCAGCTGGGGTGCAGGGAAGAGCCCCTGTCGCAGGAATTAACTACGGATTCCAGTTAGAAGCAAATGTCCAAGTAACCAGTTCAAATTTCAGCACAACCAAAACTCTCCCCAATATCCAGGTTCCCTTTCAGAAACCGAGCTCACCACCTGTAAGCAGCCTGAAAACTGAGCTGGAAACCAATTTCCCTAACTCTTAGCACTGCAGACTAGCTCCAACCAAACTTGATTTGAAGAGCTTGAAGTGAGGGTTCCCATGCCCTCAACACAGAAACCTCTTCAACAACACAGCCCAGCTACACCTCCAAGGGTGGCAGCTCCCTCAGGCCATATTTACCAGTGGAAACCACCAGAAGTGAAATCCGTGCCACATTCCAATACACTCACACAGCCTCACACACACTCTCTGGGTGCTGTGCTCGTGCTCCCATTGTAGCTGCTCACCA
>JASVEP010050208.1:15622-26863 GCA_032466695.1 Forpus crassirostris | reverse complement strand
CAAACAGAGCAGGCAAAACCAGTGAAGGATGTTTCAGACTTTTACAAATGTTACTGTTTAAATGAGCTGTCATTCCCATAACTAAAGGAAATCAGTAATTTTTAATCTTTCCCATAGAGTACAAAGGCTAACAAGAGGCATCTTTGTAATGCTGGGTGTTTGCACATAGGAAAGGAAGCAAGGGCTCATAGTCTGAGCCAGCAAATCCAGATTCCTCCTTGGGAGGGGCCAAACAACTCCCAGTCCAGTTCCCAGCCCAGGAAATACCTTCATTTCTTGTGCATTAGTTTCATTTTTCCAAAGGAAAACTCTTCTCCCTTAACTCCCAGGAATGCTGGGATCCAGGAGGTTTCCTCAGTTAAGCCTAGTAATGTTTTTAAGGGTGCGAGGCCCATCAGGCACTAATAAGAGTTATGACCCCATTTCACAGCCTGGCAACCAGAACTTTGGCCAGATAAGAATTCTGCAGCTGCAGAATTAGGGTCAGATTCAGAATTCCCATTCTCTTAGTGCTCAGCCTGATACACAGGAACGCATCCCAGAAGAGAAACCACATTTCACAGCATCTTGTTTCCTTCACAGCCACATCTTCCTTGTGGTATCAGGACATATAAAAGACAACATGAAGTCTGATGACCAAGTGACACATTTAAAGCTGTGAATATTAATTTAGGAAACCTAGAGCACTTTGGGACACCCACCCTTCAAGCTCTTTGTTGATCTGGTCACAGAATCCAATGATGTATTCCCAGTCTTCTTGCCTGTTAGATGGGTTAGTGGCTTTATCTTTGGCAAGGGAAAGAGAACATATTACCAACCAAGCAAAAGAAACAGTAGAAAAGGTCATGCACTTCCTAGACATAAACATTTGACATCTTCTGCCAACTATAAAGGAGGAAGAGGTTCACACAGGGTCTGTCTGTTCAGAGAAGAGGGTGTGCTCAAGCTGAAACTTCCAAACACCCAGAAGGAATCACTGCTTCCCAAAAAAGCCAGGTGCCAAATCTCAAGTACTTATACACATGCTATTTCCATACTCTAAATGAGAGCACAAGATAAAATATGTGAGCTCACAGAGCTTCCCTCTGCCAGAATGCTCTGTTTGGCTCTAACATTAAACTTCTTAAAAGCTAAACCCTCACACTCTCTACATAGGAAATATAGTGCACTCCCTGGAAGTTTAGTGGAAGAGCTGTAACATCAGATGTTTAATATAGGCATTTAGCAATAAGTATTGTTTTAAGAGTGCCAGTTGATTTGTTAGATGCTTAGCATTCCTCCCAGGAATTATGAAGTGAAATACATTATTATACACTGAGTTGTTCTTGCAAGTAATGAACACCCCGGCGTGGGCCTGATCAACAATTCAAACCCTGCATGCTCAGACTGAGAGATCGATGCTTTACTGACTGGGCTATTTCAGGCTCCTGAAGGATCCTCCCCTGGGTACCAGGACCTCACTTATTGTGCTGACTGCAGAATAGTGATGCTATCAGCAGCTTTTTTTGTTATGAATGCATCTTATCCATGTATTCTACTTAACCCTGATAGAGCACTGGATTTACAGGAAACAAAATTCCTGCTTTAACCTAATTTTCCAGTTAAGATGAGTAGACATGATGATTTTTCTTTCCTGTAAGGGAAGAAACAATACTACACATCTCAGGATTGGCACTGCCTTTATAAAAATATTAATATAATGAGAAGAGATGCAGAAAAGAAACTACTGCTTAGCTAGACAGCATAAAGCAGAGGATGAAGGGCAGGGAACACATCCCTGTACTTTCACCAGAGCGAAGCACAAACTCCACACATGCTATATTACAAAGTGTCATTGTTTATCATCATTAAAACACATCCTTTTACCTTTCCACAGACAGATAAAACCAGCTGCCTAACAGAATAACCCCGCTTTCACAGTGCACCTCAGCCTTCCTACTGGCAATCCTATAAGGTTTGCTTGTATTTTCTTCCTCCTCAAAGAAGAATAGTTGTAAAGACATTCTGTAAGTTATTCCATAGTTTTCATCTGTAAAACACCCCACAGATGTGAATCGCTATGCCTGCTGTTGACTTCCATGGGACCCTGAAGAAGCAGAAGGCAGAGAGAACAAGCTGGAGGATCCCATTCTGTTGTACAAGCAAAGCTACAAAGCTATTTTTTGAGCTCAAGAGATTCAAGAGAGGCTCAGTTCAAAACACAGATGCTGCATAGCCAAGCAACTGTTCAAAACATATGGGACACTTCAACCTGGTTACCACACACAACTGCTCAGCACCCTGGAAGCATCAGGAACGGGCTTAGAACAATGTGAAGTCTTTTCATGCAGGTCAAATGGCATCAGACACAGCTCAGTGCTCCAAAGTACCTCTGCTGCTCTGAAGATGAAAAAGCACGGTTCTTGGCTGGAGTTAATGGAATGGATTTAATAACTACAGGAAATAAATAAGGACACTCAAGTACATGAACTCTTTGTTGGTTGCACATCCTGAAAGTGGAAAAAAGCTGTGGTATAAAAAGGAAAAGGTAACCAATGGTTCCACGTTCCAAGCATTAACTTTGAAGCTGTTCCAAATGCCTCCAAAGACTGGAATGACACTGGATTAGTTCACACTCTCAAATTGAGCTCAGACTCATCTAAGTTCTTGTACCAGAAGCTCTCACATAGAGACAGTAAAGTCTCAGAAGGAGGCTACTGAAGGGAAGTTATGTTCCACATGAAGCAACTCCCTATTTCTAATACTCACAAAATCTCAGTATGAAACCCTAGACCATAAAAGTTAGTAAGCTTGATCAGTAGTCTTGCCCTGGCTCTGGAGATTGATGTGTTTGCATGACACAACACAACAGTGTGTAAGGATCCTTATTACCATCTGAGTACAGCCACATGAACACAGCATTCCAAGTGAGCTAAATTTCCCTTTGTAGGACATTCCTATATGAAGCTGCACCATGTCTATCAAGGCATAAGTTAAAAGTCCTCTATTTTTAGGCAGAACACTTAAGATGTGGGCAGGGAGCTCCTCTGCAGTGCCTTATAAATACGCTTCAACACTTACAAGAAAGGATTCACCCAGGAAGGTGAGTTTGGCACTCTGGAATATCAAATCCTTGGACACATAAACTTGTTTCATACCTGACCTAAGCACCAGAGCCATTCAGGCCTCAGCTGCTCTGACAGACTGTGGAACACAATGAGGCAACAGTCAGATGCATCATTAGGTATGAAACAAAGGTGCTTCTTTTCTGTAGAGAGAATCAACTGCTGGATGGCAGAGAACCACAGACCATTAACTGACTGGTAATGAATGCTCATATTTCCCCAGGTTTACTTCTGAAACGAGACAAAAATCATCTCTAGAAAGAGTTTCCCCCAGGTCAGGCCTAGTGCATGAACTGGGAATCCCCAGCCCAAGCATGTCAAGTTTAACAGCCTAATTTTGTTTGCATCCCCAAAAGGAGAATGCTGACCCATGATAATACAAGGGAAAAAGAACTGAAGACAGTCATAATACTTTACCCATCTGTATCTATCATACAGAGAGGCATTGCCTAAGCCTGACATGAGTGAGACACAGACAACTTCCTTCTGGATGCAGTAAAGGCAGTGCTAAAGCTGAAAGATCCAGCTGTGCTTGTCCAACTACCGTTATTTCCTAACCTCCTCTATTTCAGCTCAGTGCAGCAGAAGAGCCTGCTGGCAGAGACAGAACAGCAAGAATCACCTTTCATCCCAGCTGCCTGAGATGAGGCAGGAAACATGAAGATGCTGGATCACTGGCTGAAGTGCAGATCTTGCTGCAGCATTAGGACATGAAGATGATGTTACTTCATGGCTCTATGACTCCATCTGATGACAGACAGAGCAGTGTGGAAGGTACAGAGGAAAAATCATTGGCAGGAGAAAATTTTCCACCTTCTGGGCCTGGGAAGTCAGAATTCCAGAGCAGTTCCAGCCCTTCCCTTTACAAGTGCTCACCCTCAAGGTTAGCAGCAAACACAGCCCAGCTTTGTGATGGCTACAAGAATAAAGCCCTCAAGAGACCTGGTGGAAGCTGCACAGCCTCTGCACTGGGCTGCATGACTCCAGTAATTCACATACACTAAATGCTCTAGGCTCCTCTATGATGGGAGGAGCAACAGAATCACACCAGCACAAATCACTGTGGCAGTGACCTGGCATAAAAGCATCCTCTGAAATGAGAGTGCAATGCTCAAGCCTTGAAAAATGTGTACACCTCTACAGGCAGGCTCACTGCACTACTTACAGTGAGTAAGGCTTTTGTAACGCTACCCTTCAGCATGTGTTCTCCTGTGCAGAATATCCTACTGCTTGGCCAAGGAGGGAGAAGGTCTCTGTTAACATCTACAATTGAAAAACAAGCCTAAAAACAAACAGGCAGGAAGCTTTCCAGGCTACACAACCTAAAATAGCATTCCTACTAGGGATATTTTCACACACAAACTGAACTCAGTGAGTCAGTGCTCCTCAGAGGAAGATTAAAAGGATGGGATGTGGGTGTTTCTTCATGTGTCTCACTGGCTACAAGAAGAGATATTGACAAACTGTGGGAGTTCAGAGGAGGAGCAAAAATGGTGAGGGGCCAGAAGGCATTGATCTAAAATGAGAAATAAGAGCTGAAAATGCTATTTCACCAGTAACTCCTGTAACAGATGATGATACTGGGTATGTGCTGGAGTTTTACATAAAAACACCAAGAAAGAACAAGAATTAACCTTGTTTATGGGAGGATAACTCCGAAAGGGTAAGAGGCTTTATCCTCTATGATATTAAATGACCATCTGCTGTTTGCCTATTGCCCAGCTACTTCAGAACTCCACTCACTGCTGTAACCAAACAGCTATTACATTAAGCTGGTGATGCCCAGAACAGCCTCCCAGGGGCAGCAGCCCCTGCACATGGAATACAGGGAAAACAATCCCTGTTATGACTGATTCATTCAAGAATCACCTCCGGATGTGCCTACACTGTGTTGGGATCCTGCAGTGCCAGGCTCTGTACAGACAACAGCCTCACAGCCACCCGAGCCCCAGACACAAAATGAGGAGATACTCAGCAAGGGCTGGGGATGAACAGGCTCCGTTTTGGGGTTTAACCAGTGCCTAATGTGACAAAATACACCTTGACAAAGGGTTTTTAAATATGCCAATGTACATGGAACAGACACCCAGAACTCTTGCCCTCAAACTGCAGCTAGGCATCAAGCAAAATCCATGTGCTTGACAATCACGGTTGTGCAACACAGGAATACAATCTACCAGGTAAACCCCTACCGCTCTCAACCTCACAACAGCACTAATGCCGTACACTTCCCTAACACAGGAGAGGAGAGAACACACATAATGAGCCCTCACGGTCAAAATACCCCACAGCAGAGCACGGCGAGCTACAAACCTGCCCATTGCTCACACCTCCCATACAGCGCATCAATCAATAGACCCAAACCACAGCTACGCCCCTACAACCACCACAGCCCTGCGGCTCTCTGGCACGGAGGGCGCAGGACACCAGAGCGGGCCACCGGTGGGCGCGACCCCGGGAGGAGGCGAGGCCTCAGCCGCTTCCCCCCGCGCTGGCGGAGGTCTCTGCTCCGGAGGATTGGCCCCTGGGTGCTCTGACCCGGCCCCGGCCTCCCCTGCACGGCCACGGCCTGCGCCGGGGCTCCCAGCTCGCTGAGGCGATAGGAAAGGGCCGGTGGCTGAGGTGGGCGAGGGGCTGACGGGGGGCGGCGATGGGAACGGCCCGGGCGGAGGAGCCGGGGCCGAGAGGGACCCCGGGGCTGAGGGGGACCCGGGGCCGGGGGGGGGACCCCGGGGCCGAGGGAGCGGCGCTGAAGCGGCGGCTCCGCGGGTACTCACTGAGCCACGACTCCAGGCTCTCCCCTTCCGCCTCCGCCATGTTGCCGGCCCGGCCCCAGACCCCGCCCCGGCCGCGCGAGGCCTGCATTAGGGAAGGGGGCGTGGTCAGACTAAGACCCGCCCCCTCGCGTCGCGCTTGGCCCCGCCCCTCAAGGAAGATGGCGGCGCCCATGGCGGCGGGTGTGGGCGGGCGGCTGCGGGCATGGCTGCCGCGGTAAGCGGGGCCGGGGTGCGATGGGGCGGCCCTCGGGCCAGGCCGCACACGGGTTGTGGTGGTTTGGGGCTGCCTGCGGGGCTCGGGGCAGCCGCGGTGTCGGGGGAGGTGCGGGGGTCGCGGTATCGCGGTTGCTCCGCTCCGAAATGCATCCGAATGCAGTTCCTGCGGCGGATAACGAATAGAATTGCGGTTTAAAGTACTCGCCCCGCTGCGACGGGCACAGAAAGGTGTTTGTTCGAGACACGCACAGGCTATGCCTTCGGGAGCGTCAGGCTCAGGCAGGAGCCCAGTGCTGTGCCTGGGACTTGAGATCCCACCCGCCCCTTTGGCGTGGTTTGCAGCAAAATCGATATATGGAATCATAGAATGGTTTGGGTTGAAGAAAACCTCAAGATCATCCGGTTCCAACCCCCTGCCATGGGCAGGGAGAGCTCGACTAGACCAGGTTGTCCAGAACCACATCCAGCCGGGCCGGGAATGTGCCTTGCGATAGAAATGCATCGATGGAGAGAAAGGTGGAGATGTCTCCCAGGTCCAATGTGTCCATCTGAGACGTGCTCACACCTGCCCGCATCCCCGTCGTGACATTCCATGTGAGTCAGTTTACAGCCCTCCTTCTTCTCTTGCTCCTTGCAGGCTGACGCAGGTGAGATGGAGCCGCTACAACCCCAGTTACATAGAGCCAGAAGTGAACAAGGAATTGTACCGGAAGCCTCCAGAGGAGCTGACTGAGGAGGAGAAGGAAAAACTGGAGCTTAAGGCTGTTCAGCCCGTAAAAGCTGCACCCCCCAGTCTCTCCAGCTCTGTGTTCAGCGACCCCATGATCAGGTCAGAGAAGGCACCATCTCCTGTGGCAGCAGAATGCTTGGGAGCTGTGCCTTTATTTGCTGTGCTGCCCTTGCCTTCTGTCACAGCACAATCCCTTTATTCCAGGTTAATCTTTTCCCCACAAAGCCATTGACTGACAGTGATTAATCACAGCAGATCCAGCAGCACCCAGACTTAATGACAGGAACAGCACAAAGGGGGTGGCTGGTTTCTGTGGGTGATGAAAATCAGTTCACTTTTGGCTTTGTGTTTGCAGTAAATTCACCAACATGATGATGAAGGATGGAAATAAAGTGCTGGCCAGAAGCCTCATGGCTCAGGTGAGAACTCACAGTTCTTCTATTAGGTTAAACCAATACAAAATGGGAGCCTGGGATGTCACGCTCACAGAATAAGGAATTATCAGAACTCAGGTTATTGCTGTGGTCCCTGCACACACTTTACTCTCACTGTTATTTACCTGATAAGACACTTTGTACAAGCCTTAGCCTTATTCAGCTCCTAGCCCAGGTAGTGAGAGCCTAATGGAGAATGTTCTCTTTCCACTCTTCAGTAGCCTTTGGACCTTATGTACTGCATAAACTCAGAGAATACGTTTAAAAACATAATTTTCTCAAATAATCTTCCTTCCAGCTCTTTCATGCCTTATTTTCTGTATAATTTGCAAATGCAATCTCACAATTTTGTGAGATTTGGCCCCTGCTCTGACCTACAGTAATTGGTATTAGCTGATGGTCTCACCTGGTCCGTTCCATCCTTGAAAGCCCTTGAAACACAGACATGTGGTGCCCAAATGTTCCCCATTTGCTCAAGTGAAAACGGGGTGCTTGTGAAAGTGATGAACCTTCATGAAGTGGGATAATCCATCTGCTCTGTATGTCTCTTGTCTTTATCCCAAGACTCTAGAGGCCATTAAGAGAAAGCAGCTGGAGAAGTACCACAAAGCTCCAGAAGATGAGAAGGAGACAATTGAATGCAACCCTTATGTCATTTTCCACCAGGCTCTGAAAAACTGCCAGCCCATCATTGGGCTTACCAGCATCACGAGAGGAGGCAAAACCTACCAGGTGAGAGGGGGGCCTGGGAGCACGTCTGGATGGGAGAGAGTTAGGGAAGCAGATGAACTGGGTTCCACCCCTTCAGCTCAAGCTTTCATCCCCTTGGAAAGAGAGATGCTTTGCAGTATGGATTAAAACAACACTTAGAGCTTTGTCCAAGATCAGGACCCCAACCTGTGAGCATGGCAGTTCCCTGTCAGCAGTGGTTTCTGTTTCTCTGATGAGAGAAGGAGTATACAGCTAATGATATCCAAGGAGAAAGAGATCAGTGACAGGCAGCAAACAAATTGGCAGTCCAGGACTATTAGTCTCATCCTCTGTGCAGCATCATATTGCTTGGGTAGAGGTCTCAAAGCCCTGGGCAGGTCAGTGTAGCAGAAAACATCAACTAGATACAGTGGAGGGTTAAAATGAGCAGAACCTGCCTCTTAAGTACAAACTCTGCAACTTGGAGACCTGATGGGGAAATAAGATGTGGAAGTATTTCTCTGTCATTCAGTACAGAGGAATGGGGACCATCTCCCATCTCTGCAGCCCAAACCAGCCTGGGTCCAGCTCCCAGACAGCCCAGAATTCCTTACAAAGCCCATTCCAAGGCAGTACCAAGGCTGATCAGAGCATCCATTTGGTAGCAGTGGCCAGTTTCTGTGGACAGGAGGTGAATTGGGACAGATGAACTGCTGGGCGCTGGTTTTACTGCAGAGAGCAGCATGGGCTGGACCTGTGCAACTGCTGGAGCAGAGCAGGTTCCTGCACCCTCACTGTTACGGGCTCAACCTTCCCCAGGTGCCAGTCCCTCTGAAGGACAATCGGAAGCGCTTCTTGGCCATGAAGTGGATGATCACTGAGTGCAGGGAGAACAAGCACCGCCGGACGCATATGCCTGAGAAGCTCTCCCAGGAGCTGCTCCAGGCCTACAACAACGAGGGGCCCATCATCAAGAAGAAGCACGTACTGCACAAGATGGCAGAGGCCAACCGGGCATATGCCCACTACCGCTGGTGGTAGGGGCTCTGCATGGGACATGATGCCACCAGCCCCAGCACTGCCTGCCTGGGTAAGCTGGGGAGAAAGAAGAGGGAAAGGGGGAAGATCCCTTCCAGACAGCTTCTGAACTAAGCCCAGGAAAGCTCATCTGATCCCACAAGGTTCCTCTGTGCTTGTTTGGATGAGGAAAAGAGGAACGTGGAGTTACCAACCCCTGCTCTGGTTATTTCATTATCACTTCCTGTAAAGACAAGCCTTAGATGTTTTCTTAAAGCAATGCTGCACAAAGTAATCTTCCCCTTACCTTTACTGGGGACCTGTAAGTCTCTGCTCCTGCAGTAAGCAGTGGTTTTGGCTGCACAGCTAAGAACAGAGCTGGATTTTTTTGCATACCACAACACTTTGAATGGTACAAAAGGCAATAAAAGGCCCTTTTTGAGTTGGTTCTGGTCATCAGCAGCATTGTCTGCACAGGTTTGGTGGGAATAACAGCAAAATAAAACCAGTTGTATGGAAAAGGTTTCTCAAGTCCAGACCTTTGTTGCTTGACTCTCACAGTGCTCTTTCCAGTTACCCTGGCTGTGCAAAGCCATGCTGACACCCTACACCAGAGGACAAAATGAGTATTGAAGCCTTAAGTCGGGAGTAACCTTTAAGTAAAGCTCAGCACCTATGCAGAGACAAGGCAGGGCATGTTAGTGGAAAACTTTTATTAGAAAAAATCCTTCAATAGCTTATTTTGTTTCTTTTCTTCTGTTGTAAGAAACATTCCAGAGCTGAAATTCCCTAAAGTCGGATAAAACAGGGCAGTTGTATAAAACTTACAAAACCTGCTCCTGGCCACACGTGCTCCGGGACCTGCACATGTAATAGAGAACTACATACGAGTAGTTGTGTTCTCTAGAAGCAGCTACTAGAGCCCTGTGGCAGGTGCTTGTGGCTGTGTGCATGCAGGTGCTGGAAGGAGCCTGGGAAAAATAGCACTTGGTTGTGCTGTTTGTGAGGCCACAGTGTTTTGTGTGACTTGTCCTGGAGAACCGGGTACAACCTGAGCTGGGATGGATTTCCCCTCTGCCTCCTGCAGCCCTTGGACGACCCAAAGTGTTCTCAGCCTAAATTGTGCTTTTAACACTCAGAAAACAATGATCTGAGCTAGAAACTCAAAGTGTGCCCTTTGCTGGCAGCAGCCCAACGTTTGCCAAAAGCAGTGGGAGAACCCCTGGGTTAAATGTGCCTGCTCCCAACCTCCAAAGTCAGGTTAGCACCAATTGTAGCCTGACAGAGCGCCCAGAGGCTCTACCCAATACAAACCCTATTTATAGGAAGTGCTAGAAGAACATTACATGAAGAGAAACTCAAACTTGGTATGAAAGTTGCTGGTGAAGGTGCTGGGGACATCTCCCCTCTGCTGCAGAGCTTAATCCGTCACTTCGCTGTAATAGTACTTCTGGGCAGCATCTGTCATCTTCCAGTCAGCAGCTCGGAACTCGATGATCTCCAGCAGCAGGAGCTGGGACAGGGAGCTGAGCCCCTTCTGCAGGAGGAATCCATCCCGGAGGAGGGAGAAGAGCTCATCCATCCGCTGGGAGTTCATCTTCTCCAGCTGCTCGCCGATGCGGTGGAGCTGTAGGACCAAGCAGTCCACCTTCAGAAAGAAGAGAGGAAGAGAATGGAGAGCTCTGGCACATCTCTGTAGAGGTCCCCCTCAGTCACTTAGGGACCAACTCATCCCGTTCCCTCTCTTCTGGATGTCCAACAGGTGATGGTTCTGCTTCCCCAAAGTTGCTGTCAGCAACTGCAGCTACCTGCCACCACCTCCCAGTGCCGCAGTGCCTTGGCACATCAGTGTGGCAGCTGCTTTTCCAGACATTCAGCAATTGGGAATGCTGGAAAAGCAGCTGGTTCTGTGAGAATGGGGGAATCATCTGGGGTTTTCTCCCATGATGGGACTGAACCTGTGCAGCACCAGACAATCCCTGCTTCCAGCTCTGCTGCTGGATCTACAGTGATGACATTTTGGCAATGGGAAGGAAAGCTGCCCCAACGGAGGACACACAGCCTGGGCAAGGGAGTCACAATCAGCACCTCCATCCTGCTTCCTCCGGGGCTGCAAACCCTTCCAGCACATCTCAGGAGGCAGCTCTCCCTCCTGAATCCCCCCAGGCTGTACCTTTTGCTGCTTCTCAGCAAGACCCAGGCACATCAGCATCCCTCTTCCCTCCACTCACCTCTTCCTCCTTGCACAGGCTGTCGGGCTGGGCCAGTCGGAA
>JASVEP010050114.1:870-12692 GCA_032466695.1 Forpus crassirostris | reverse complement strand
TCCCTGGCAGTGTTCAATGCCAGGTTGGACATAGGGCTTGAGCAAGCTGCTCTATGGAAGGTGTCCCTGCCCATGGCAGCGGTTGGAGATGGAGGAACTTTGAGGTCCTTTCACCCCAAACCAGGCTGGGATTGATGTCTTTGTGATAAATCACTGCAAGGACAGAGTCCTCTCTTGCTGCCCTTCAAACCCAAACATCCTGAGTTCCAAACCTGCAGGCACTCAGGCTGCACCATGGCAAGGACCTGCCTCCATCACCTCTATCCCCCTTCTGACTGCACCCCAGGCCCACAGCGAAGCAGGGCTTTGAAACCCCAGGAAACCTCTGCAGATCCTGATCCACAGTAACCAGCCACGCAGCTTCAGCTCCGAGCATGCACAAAAAGCATCACAGGGCACACGAGAAGGATTAAGCTTCCCACCCTCCATACATGTGCTGCGCACACACAGTCATGCTTACGCCTTGCGCATCCAAAACAATGCTCAAAGACACCCACAATAATGCCTCCAGCTTTCAGTTAAAACTAATTTTAACCAGTGAGCACCTGCCAAATTGATTTTACGGGTTTGACACCGGTAAATCACTTGAAATTTCAAGCCTCCACAACATTTGCATTCTGCTATTTTCATGTCTCTTGGAAACTCTCAACGTTGGCTGCTTTCACCGTGGGGCTTCTGTTGCACAAAGCAGCCCAGGGCAGGAGAATGGCAAAGCGAATGGCTGCTGGATGGCATAGAGGGGTTTGTGCTGTGTTTTGGGGTCTGATGGTTGGGTCTGGCTTGATGGACTTGTGTAACTGAATAAATCCTTCCTGCGATGGCATCAGACTTGAGAACCAAACTGCACTGTGTGTCTGGGTGGCCCAGGAGGGCGGCTTTGCTGCTGTCCATAATGAGCTCGGAGCCTGCACTTCATGTGTTCTGTTTCACTCAAGAGGAGGATGAAATCAGATGAAACCACAAGCGACTGCGATGGTTTTAGCTGATAAAATCATCTCACAACAGCCCCTCCTAGGGAAAGGGTTGCGGGAGTGGTAAAACACTTGGATTTTGGTGTATCTCTGCATAGCTGGATGAGCTGGGCTCAAAGAATAGCCACAAACCCAGGTTTTATTCCTTCCGACCCTCATGTGTTAAGTAGCTAATGGTGCTTGTGTGGAGAGCTGTTCTGCTGCTTTTGTGTAACAAGGACATAAGAAATGACAAATCAAAGCATCTTTAAGGTGGAAACAACAATGCCACGAGAGGAGGATTTTCATCTTGGAGCTTTTTAATGGGGTGGATATCCTATACTTCAGTTCCTTGGCTGTTGTGTGGCTGAATGTGTCCTGCAGTTTCTGTCTTCGCTAAGTGGGCTGCTTGTGGTGAAGGGTCAGGGTGGTATCACCTTTGCTGTGTGTGTTCCGTGGCCTGATTCCCCTCTCACTTGCAGCCACACAGGAAAGGAAGAACAGAGGGGATATATATATGATAAAGCTGATAAGCTGGAAAAGAATACACTTATTCTGATTCCAGAGCTTGCCACAACCTCCTCCTCCTGGTGCCACCAAAGTGAATGGGTTTTATCTAGAGGGCATCATGGAAGAGAGACCCACAGGTATAGAAAGAGCTGGATACTGTGGTGGAGCGACATGGGAAATTTAAAACAATATGCAAAAGGAGAAAGGAGGAACCATAGAAAGATCAGCAGACACTTGCTGTGTGAAGAGACCTGAGGGGCAGCCTGGGCAAGCATTGACACCTCAGAAACAGCATTAGAAACCCATGAAAGGGGCAGGCAGTAGAACAGCAAATGGAGCTGAGACCTTGGTTTGGTGCATCAGAGCTCAGGGAGGCTGGAAAAGACAAATAGCAGCTAGTGTTGGAAGAAGGAGGTAATGAAGTTAACCAAGAAGTAGAGGTTGATGTGAAAGGGGCATGCAGTGAAGCTGGGAGAGGACAGAGCATGCCAAAAGGTGATGCAAGTAGTGGACAAGCTTCTGCTTTCATATGTCAAGGGTGTCCAGGCCAAGGTGGGGAAGGTCAGCGAAGGGAAGAAAGAGTTGGGTGATCTTCAGAGGAGCTGCCTTGTGGAGAAGGGCAAGGAGATGATCTGAGTTCATGAAGAAGGCTTTGTCACTGGGAAGCATTAGTGGGAAAAGGGGTGTTCTTAAACGTGGGATCTTCCATGGGAAATAGCCTCCTGGGGTGAAGGTGGTACGACCAATATGTGGGCTTTATGATGTGAGAAATCTGGGATGGGTATGGGAGGATGGGAGAAGATGCTGGGAAGATGCCTTCAGAGTGCCTGAACCCTGCGCTGGGACTGCTGAGGATGCTCTTTTTGAGCACAGGAATGTGAGTATGGAAATGGCAGTGACCACTGCCTCCGTGGGAAGAAAGCTCCAACGGTTTAATGCACTGAACTGGTGAGGAACCAGCTCAGCTCTGCCTCAGTCCTGGAAGAATTGGTTTATGAAAGAGCAGAACTGGTAGCACGGATTAAATCCAAGGCACTGCCTCCGTACTGGAGACTGTACAGCATGTATGTATGGAAAAATGGGATAAAATACAACATGGGATCTCCTAAGGTAGCTTGTCAGAGATTAAGCAAGCCACAGCTTTTCTGCACAAAGGCCAATGCATTGTGTTGCATCTGTCTAGATTTAAACAACTATTGGATAAAACACCCATGGGAAATTACTAGCTAACTTAGAGGAGATGGGATCACAGAATTAAAGTGGATAAAGAACTTGTGGAGGGTGAGTGTGCAGTGGATAATATTAAAAGGAGGTTATCAGTAGGAAGAAAGATAAGGAGTGATGTTCCCTGTGGATGGGTCTTTGGAAGGCCTCGGTGAGCGCTTCCTTTCTTGGCCTTGGTTGCACCCTGCCTGGAATACACATGAAACTGGAGGATGACCATGTCAGGAGGAGCAAGGCAACCAAGAAAGGAAGAGCAGAGAGCAGCAAGGAATGGGAGAGCACTTACCTTGCCAAGAGCCGACATAGGCAGCCCTCCAGCCAGCAAAGCCGCGGCACCTCCTCTGCTGAGAGCTCAGATAAGACCAGGCAGAAACAGTTCAAGTATTTCTGTACCCATGCCAGGAACATGAGCAATGAAATGGAAGAATTAGAAGGCCTCATCCGGGAGGAATGAGTAATCCTGGGAACTGTGAATACGCGAGAACTTATCTTGCAGGGCAGAGATGGGAGAACAAGCTCTACAGATATCCTTGATAGCAGTCAGATTGCTCTACCAGCCAGAAACAGAGGAGATGAGTTTGGAATGTGTTTTGCTAGCGAGTTAAAGGAGGGGATTTGGTCCTGGCAATAAACTCGGTTTGAACGACTGATTTGGTTTGATTTTCCTTTAGAAAGGCTGGGGAGGACATGACTTGGTCTCTACCAGAGGTTTGGATGTTGGCACGAAGGCTTTGAGAAATGAAACCAGGGAATGATTTGCCAGGGGAGTTTGGAGGCTGAGTGTGGACAATGGGCAGTTCTGCCTGGAGCCTACATCCCTGCGGGAGGAAAGGGATGGAGGGAAGGTCTCCATCATTGATGTACTCTACGCCAGGCACAGCCAGCGAGCTGGCAGGAAAGAGCAGAGCCAAGACGGGAGGCCAGGGAACGTGGGACACAAGCAGGAAGGGTCAATATAAGGAATTTGAAAGGAAAACCTAGAGATAGAAATCTATGGTTTCTGAGGGCAAGGGAGAAACGCAGGCAGGGGCTGCCTGCGTGGTACCAGGAATGTTTCCTCCTCATGCATAACAGGAGTGACAAGACTGGACATGACCACTGGCCTTCTTGATGCTCGTGGCACCTGACTGGTGCCTCTGCTCTGGGGCACGCTGTACCCTCCAAACTCTCTGTATGTACTGGAGGTGAGCCCTAGAAGATGCAGGAAGGGATGAAAGGAGCATCCTGGTGCTAATCTCTATCCTCCAGTTCTTGCCAAGGTTGTGAACCAGACTCGGTGGCAGTGGAACAAGGCCATTGCTCCTGCACCATGGGGACTGCGCTGCTCTGTCAAGTCAATGGCAGCAGAAGCCCTTGCTGGCATGTTTCCTTGATGCAGTGCCCCAGTCCCTCTGCCCTGAGCTGGGCCAGCTTGGCAGCCACTGCAGCGGGCCCCAGAAGGGCTGGAGAGCAAAGCATCGCACAGGCTGCTTGTCCAAAGCCATTAGTGCTTGGCACCCTACTTGTAGGCAAATGAGCCGGTTAACCTGATCAGCACAACATGTGGGCACACACAGAGGCAGCCAACAGAGCATTACCTTCCATGTCCTACACGTGAGGCTCCTGCTAATAGAGCCCTCCCTTGTGACAGCACCGCAGGGCTGACTCAGAGTGTGTCACTGCGCAGCCCCCGGCTCCCCGTCTGTGCAGAGATGCTCTATGCATTGCTCCGGGAGCCTTCCCCTTCCAGCATGATCTGGGGTGACTTCAGTCCCTTCCCCAAGTGCCTGGGGGAAGGCCGGGTTCGTGCTGTGCCCGCAGATGTGTTTCATCATTTGCTTCCCCCTCTTCCACCTCCTCATCCCATTGCTGCTGGGCAGTACCTCTGCATCTAGGTCAGGAGAAGATTTTGCTTCCCCTCCTTGACTTCCACCACACCTTAGGTGTGTGAGCAATTACCCAGGAACTCTGCACACACCCCGTCAGTGTTAATTACCCAACAGAGGCAAGAACAGAGCAGCAAGCTCTGTCGTCTTCCCACTGCTCTGTGCAGAGGGAGGCTGCTGCGGGTGATGCAGTGGGCAGTGCTGACTCAGCACCCTCAACCCGGCTGGGACCATAGCACCGTCCCTCAGTGCTGTGGGATCACCACGCAGTCAGCGGGAGAGCTGATGGACCCGACACCATCAGTAACAAAAGGTCCACAAGCCAAGTGCTCGCTTTACTGATGGCAGAGCAGCCCCAGCGCAAGGCTCCACTGCAAACCATAGGGTCATGGAATGGTTTGGTTTAGGAAGGACCTTAATGCTCCTCCAATTCCAACCCCTGCCACGGGCAGGGACACCTTCCATTAGAACAGGGTGCTCCAAGCCCCATCCAACCTGGCCTTGAACACTGCCAGGGATGGGGCATTCATCACTTCTCTGGGCACTCTGTGCCAGCGCCTCACCACCCTCACAGGGAATGAATACCCCCCTCAAAAACCAGCACAAATCTTCTCTTCAGACCAACCTCCTCTGCAGCCATTCCCAGAACACCACAAACCTTTAGGTTTGCTCAGCTCGCTGCACCCCAATATCTCCATCAGCATCCTGGGGGCTGGAATGGAGCTGGCTTATCCCCACAGTGTGTTCTGTCTGAACGTTCAGTGCCTGGGCTCTCCTGGACAACAGGGAAGGTTTGGAGTGAAGATCTGAGAGAACCCCAGCCAAATCAGTGCAGGGGTTTTGTTGCTGATGGCTGGTGAATGAGCCCCAAATGCTGTTTTGATCAGCCTGAGGCTGAGTGTGAGGGCTGCATTCCGTGTACAACTGCAGGAAACAAAGACAGCTAAAACCTGTTCTTTGTGTGTTTCATAAATGAAACTGTTCTTATTGTAACCCCCCCGAAAGAAGGAATGAAAGGGAAAAGAAAGGGAGAAAAAGAGAGGCTTGTGAAACATTTCATTTCCTGTGGAGCGAATGCTTTGGCATGACCCAAATTTGCTCTTCTGATTTCCATTTCGTGCAAGTTAAAACACTCCTCTTCTGATCTGCCTCAGCCTGTACCTCCCCCCTTCAGGTTCTCGGTTGGCAACTGGACTGAGACATTCCCCTTATCCCTGCCCCAATAACATCCCTGTTGCTTCACTGACAGCTCTCAGTGCCTGATTCCTCCTGTGGCCGCCCTGAGCTGGGTCCATGGGGGGCTGCCCCACTGTAACCCAGAAAATCCATCCTTGGAGGGGTCCCAGGAAAGCTCATGGGGAATCTTTGTGCCCAGGAAAGAGGTTTCCATCATTGCATAGACTGAGCCTCATTGGAAAGGGGGTGCTTTCCCTTACAGGAGCAGGAAGCTGGTGATGGGGCTGGGGTCCAGCGGGCTCCATTCCTTGTGATTTGAACATGACCGAGCCCAGATCCCAGGGTGGGAGCATTTCTATAAATGTGAATAAATAAAGGAAGTAAATGACAGTCATTTTGGACATTTTCCTGTATGTAAATGCGTTTCCTTGGTAATCACATCTCTAGTATTTCTGTTTATTTTTATACATCTGTTTGCAGTTAGCCCACAGCAATCCGTGCACAAGTACAGCAATATCCTTACATGTCCCTCACCTTGGCACGGGAGAAGGGCCACGCAGCCTCACACGTGTGTGAAGGCACAGACCCCTCCGTGCGTGTCCTCTTGCACACGCATGTGCACACATGTGTGTGGGGGGCATCCCTGCCACATGGGTTTGGCAGGGGGATGCAGTGCCACAGGCAATGGGGTCATTGGAACTGAATCTCTGGGGCCTTGTCCTGTGGTTGGTTTGTGTTGTGCTGCTGCTCCCAGTGACATGTCTTCATTGTGCCTCTTTGGCTGCCCAGAGGGGTTTTGAACCCTGGGGTGGGAAGTGCTGCATCAGTGCCTGGAGAGCACTGCCGATCTATGAGTGCCGGACCAGGGCACTGTGAGAGTGTCAGAGAATGGTGTCATAGAACCATCGAAACCCAGCCTGGTTCGGGTTCAAGGGACCTGAAAGCTCATCCAGTTCCAGCCCCCTGCCATGGGCAAAGGACATGGAGATGTGAGGGCTGGAGCAGCTCTGCTCTGGAGCCAGGCTGAGAGCTGGACTGGGGCAGCATGGAGAAGAGAAGGGTCCTGAAGGGGAGACCTGAGAGCAGCTCCAGTGCCTAAAGGAGCTGCAGGGAACATGGAGAGGGGCTTTGGCCAAGGGCCTGTAGGGACAGGACAGGGAATGGCTTTAACTGCCAGAGGGGAGACTGAGATGAGCTCTGGGGCAGAAGCTCTTCCCTGGGAGGATGCTGAGCGCTGGCACAGGGTGCCCAGAGAAGCTATGGTTGCCCCATATGTGGCAGTGTTCAAGGCCAGGTTGGACACAGGGCTTGGAGCAAGCTGCTCTATGGAAGGTGTCCCTGCCCGTGGCAGAGGGATAAAAGCAGATGATCTTTAAGGACCCTTTAAACCAGTCTGTAACCCACAGCCACATGTGAAACACGCAGGTACCACAACCGGGATTGCACCCACACTGGTGTGGGTTGGGGTTCCCTGGAGCACTGCAAAGCCCCCCAGGCATCCCAAAGCGATGGCACATATGGGGTCAGCACCCACATCCCTGCATCCCACTCCAGCCAGGAAGCACCTTCCCACAGCTGCGCTCCTGCCTGCTGCGTGCCTCAAATGTCAAAGCCAATGAAGTGTTGAAAAGGCTTTATTGCTTTTTGTGAAGCCGATTAGGAATATCTTCTACTAGGCAAAGAGCAATATTGCAATATGAAGGATGAGGGAAGTTGAAGGCAGCCCTGTGTGAATTCCCCACAGAAACCTCTGTTCTTGCAGTCAGAACAGTTATCAAAAAGACAATTTAGGCAGGATTGCGCTCTAACTAGCTGGAGGACAGGGGAGCCAGCCCTGTACAGTAATCCTTCAGCCTGTAGTAAATGAAATTGCAGAAAAATCAGCTTTCCTTCCTGCTCTGCGGGGGGTGAAGATGCCAGAAGGGATGGATTGGTTTTTATAACCATTAGCTCAGCCCAACGCTCCCTGCCAACGGCGTGCACTGCCGGGTGGATGAAGGCAGCTCAGCATCCTCCCTGCCCATCGTCTGTAACGCTTCCAAGCACCAAAGCAACCCAGCAGAGGACAGAGTGAACTCGTAGCCACCCGTGTTTCATCTCTATGGTCTCTGCAGGTCCTACCAGTCAAGGAAAACCCAGCTGGGTGTAAAGGAGAGGCCTTGCTGCTGTTCGAAAGGTTTATGAAGCCATGAGACACCAGTGACCAAAGGGGTTTCTCACACGAGGGGTGCCAGGTGAGGTTGGGGTGAATTGGGGTGTTTCTGGGGGTGTCTGCTTAGGAAAGCCACCTTTGAAAGCCTCTGTTTCTTAGGGAAAAGGCTACTGCAGGAGTATCCCTACCTCACCAGCATCCGATCCCACGGCGGCACAGCAGGACCTGTCATAATCCCTCTGCTCACCTGCCTGGTTGCCATCCTGCCTGCAGAAGGATGCTGGAAAACCAAGGCAGGTTAATGGCTCTGGCATGCAGGACCTGAGGAAGCATGTGCCAGCCCTTGCTGCTAATGGTAGTTATTCACAGAGCACCCTGAATTCACCCTGTGCTTTGGAACAGCAGCACAAGGGCCAAATCCAGCCCCTGGGGCTGCCTGTGGGAAACAGCCATTTCCACCGGCTTTGATGGGAGCTGGACCGAGTCCTACGGCTCTGATGACATCCCTGTGAATTAACAGCAAATGCTGCCATTAGGAAATTGACAGCATCCCAACTTGATGTGGTTTATAGATGTATCTATAGTCAAATCAAACTGCAACCACCACCCTTCAATTCCCAGCCTGCTGATGGGACCCTTCCCTCCATCCACTCCAGAGCCACAACCGCTCTGAATTTTACCACCAGGAGAAGGCTTTTAACAGCAATTAGTCAATCTGAGGGATTCACTAGGCAGCCAGAGCAAGGTGAATGACTCCTGGTGCTTCAGGCACCTCCTGCCCCCCTTTTCTGCAGGGATAAACCCCAGAGCATCACAAACTGGAGGCTGAACATATGGGGCAGACCTCAGCCCAGCAAGTGAGCATTGCTGCTCCAGCGCTTTCTTTGGTGCTGCTGCTGAAGGGATGCAGTCTGCAGATTTTGCCTGGATGTGGAGGTTCATGGTCTTCCTCAGGCCTGGCTGTGTTATCCCACTGCATCTGCAGGGAAGGGGTGAGGGGAAACGCTTGGATTAGGGCTGATCTGATGGGACTCATCCAGAGAAGCCCATCCTGGGGAAGGGAAGGTGACCCAGACCTACACATCTACTTGATCTTTGGGTCCAAGCTGAGCTCTTACCAAAGGCCTTCTTGTATCCATCATTGGTAGCGATGGGCTGAAGTAGCCTGTGGCTGAACTGGTCTCATTCTGCAGAACCCCAGACCCAAGGTCAACCTCTGTAATGGGGCATTTCTCCTCCCAGCAGGCTCAGTCCTGCAGCATCAGTGCAGGGGCTGCAGAGCACAGGAGGCAGAAATCCTGTAATAGACTTTGGCTTCGGAGGGCGATTCCCCTGGAGCTGATGGCAAGCAGCTCTGTGATGGGGGGAGTAATGCATGCCCAGTGCTTCTCTCTTTGCCTGCCTAAGCAGAGCAGAGCTGTGGAGCCATCCATTGCTGCCCCAGCAGCCAAGCTCTGCCTCCCAGCTCCTGATTTACTCACAAGGAGGATTGGTTAGGGGCAGGTTTATCCTCAGTGTTGCTCAGCTCCCCCCGGTGTGGTGGGGAAAACCTTGTGCATCCCTGGAGATGCACCCAAGCGGTGGTCCTCCTACTCTGCTCCTCCTGATTGGGTATAAGGATCTCCCAATGAAGGAGGTCCAGGCTCCAGCTATGGGCAGGGGATCCTACTTACCCTCTGCCCTCCCCTTGCTTAAGGCAACATCCAGTCCTCGAGGTGAGCAAAAGGAGTGAGTCTTTATTCACCTGTGCTGCTCACACATGGCATGATGGACCACCTGTGCTTTGAAAGGGCCATTTTGTTTCCTCAAGAGGTTTTCCTCCTACCATTGGAGGCTGTGAGAGATCAGGTTGGAAGCACCTCTCAAAACCCATGGAGAGCCCTTTGGGTTGCTGTTCTTTAAGGGAAGAGGGTATTTGCTTTCCCACCAGCGAGCAGAAACCTTTGTCTCTGCTCCCGATGCTTTCCCAGGACAGCCAAGCCCACATTGACCCTGTTGGGAAGTTTGAGCCTTGCTCACACCTCCTTCGAAGGGAAAGCTCATTAAACTGTTGATCCACGTATCCTTTATCCAGAATCTCACATTCTTATTAGAGGTGTTAATTAAAACAACAGCAGATCAAAGCGTTGCGAAGCATCTCATTTTGGATGATGCCTCCTCCTCTCCGCATCCCGGGCTTTTGTTCTCATCCCTTTGAGGTCATCGGCATGTTATTGCAGCATCATCCCAGGGCAAGACAGGCTTGAGGAGTGGCCAAGCATCAATTTGCAGCTGAAGGAGCCCTATATGAGTGACCTGTTCCCATAAATGCTCTGGGAAAAGCATCTCCATCCTCTGAGCAGCTGAGTTTCTCCCAGGGGCTGCCTTGGCTGAGCCATCTCTTCCCTGCCTTGAGGCCCTCACAGCTCCTCTCTGCATTTCACCCTGCACAGCCAGTTTAACAGCCACCCTTATAGACTCCATGTTCGCCCTTGACCGGCAATTAGCAAGTGCTTGGCTTGATGGGCATCTCCTCTGAACTCCTCTTCAGGCCCTTCCAACTGCTGCTGCTTATTAATGTTTGGGAGCAGAGCTGCAGCGGAGCAGCCTGACCCGGGGAAATCTATGAGCTTTTATTAGCGCTGCAGATAATTACATTTAATAAGGACACCAGCTTTTCCCACACCAGATAGCTGAACCATCAATCTTCCCTTTAATAATAAAACCTCTCCACCTCATTTACATTCATTGCTCCTTTTGCAAAACAACATTACGCGCGGTTTATCACCCTGGGATCTAACGCAGCTATCACACATAGCACCTCGTAGGCTGTAGTCCTGGTACCACAGTCCTGGTGTCCCCATTGAGCCCAGGCCCAGGGGAAGGCCCCATAACACCCAAACACACAAACATCTTTCAAAACTCCACTGTAACTCTGTGGCTTTGTGGACTCCAAAGCAATTACTCACCTGGCACGGACCCACACCACAAGGGTTGCATCTCCAGAGCTGGGTCTTCACGCGAGGATACAGAAGGATGCTCAGGAGCATGTACTTTTAAGGCAGAACCGGTATGGGGTTTAGAAATAGAAGTAAACTCATTCCGTGCGTGTGTGCTGGGGAGCACGGTGTCTCTCAGGAGATAGGGAAAATAATGTATAAATGAATAACAGCGCAGCAAACATTCATCTTCAAAGCTGAAATTGGAGAGTGAAGCCGAGGGTGTTATAAATCCTGCTTTGCTGCTGCCTCGCTGTGATTTGGTTTTTCCAGCTCACGCCAGGGCTGATATTTCAGTGCAGTTTTCTCTCCCCACTGCTGAGGGTGTGCAGCAGCCCCAGGCATGGTGGTAGCAGAGGGCACTGCTGTTGTTGGCTTTGCATTGTCTCCTCCTGGCCTGGAGAGCCGAAAAACAACCATGTTATGGGTACAAAGGGGGTGCATGGAAAGGGGGCTTCTCCCACCCTACCCAGGGAATGATGGGGTGACTTACATCTGAGACCTCCGAGGGCTTGCTGCAAAGCTTGGAGGAGGCTTCAAGTGATGGCTTCAGTCCCCATGAGCCTCAAGCACAGGAGGATCTGGCATGATACTGATCTGTAGCAAAAACCAAAAGGATTAAGAGACTTGAAAGCTGCGCCTTCCACCCTGTGATCCCATCTGGCTATCCCTGCATGCCCAGGCCATCAGGCAGTGCCAAATGGGAATGACATCATTCCCAATGGGACAGCAGCACCAGGCAGAGCTATCACCTGGTGAGAGGAGGCCCGGATGCTCCCTGGACAGACACACAGTGATGCTGCTCAGGACCATCAATGCTGGTCAAGCAAATCTCCTACCATGGGATGCCTGTCACCTCTGCACATCAATGCATGCCTATAGCACAGGAGCTGCAGGCAGCCCAGCTTGCTCTGTGCCAGAGAAGGGGCCCATAGCCCCACACTGTGTTTAGTCTGGGCACAGGGCT
>JASVEP010050084.1:0-10195 GCA_032466695.1 Forpus crassirostris | reverse complement strand
CATATCTGCAGCTGGCTGATTGCTGACAAATAGCAATGGAGGAAGGCAAAAGCGAATTGCTTCAAGAGCATATGCCTAGTACTCCCACAGGGCTGTACTGCAGGCGGTGGTTCATAGCCACATGATGATGGGATTGGAGGGGAATGAGCAGCTCAAGAGAACTTGGTATGGTCCTGTCAGCTCCAGGTCAGTGCTTCTCATCCAGCCCAGAGATCACTGTGGTCGTCTCTACTGGGCTGGGAAATCCATTACTGTGTCCATTAACTACAGCCACAGGTAGCTGCACCAAGGCAGCAATGGCAGGTGACCCAGGGAGGCAGCAAGACTGGCTTTCCTGGGGAAAACAGCCTCAGCACCCCCAGTGTCTCAGTGGCACTTGAACTAGGCAGCTCTGTGCTAGCTCTCCTGATGAAATCCATACGGTGAAACAAGTGCACAGAGCTTGTCTGTTCAGTACATGGGGCTCTGCAGGCTCATGTGAGCTTCCTTAGAGAGGTTTCTCTTTTCTTTTGGCTGGTTGCAAAAGCTGAAGAAAATGCTCTTCCCACCTGTACAGCGACTGAGCCCCACTTCAGGTGCCAGTGAAAGAAGGGTGTCCGGACTTAACTTAGAAGAAAGTGGTAAAAGGGACTTACCTGGCACAAGGCAGAGAGGAGCTGAGGGACTCAGTGTGAAACCAGAGTGCTTTGCATTTACTCACGAGCCTGGCTGAGCCTGGCTTGACCTCTCCAGCTCTCTGCCTCCTGGCACCAGCCCCAGTTACAAGGGGAGAGAGGGAGGAGAAACCGGTAAGTCCTACCTTGATCCAGCTGGAACGTCCGATACTGGACAATGGGGCTGTATGGCCCGGGGCCTTTACTGGTGTGAGCCCGGATTTTAACATCATAGGCGGTGTTGGGTTTGAGGCCGTTCAGGGTGTAGGAGTTCTCTGGGGAGGGGGGCAGGTCTTTCTCCAGCAGGTTGCCAGGAGAACCGGCTTCCCGGTAGGCCACGGTGTATTTGACGATGGCTCCGTTCCTCTCGGCCAGCACGGGCGGGAGCCAGCCAAACTGGACCGACATGGAAGTGATGTTGCTCGCCTCGAGGATTTGGGGGTAACCCTTGGGGATGTCTTCAGGGGTGGTGAGTTCCTGCACAGCTTCCTCCCCAAAGCCAGCCCGGCTTTTCACGGCCAGCTTGAAAACGTACGTGGCGCCTTTGTGGATGCTGGGAGCAGTGTACTTATCCTCCAGGGCTGTGAACTCCAAGGTAGCCAAGGGATCAACATCCTTGCGGCCAAACTGGAGCCGGTAGCCCATCACCTGGCCTTCTGCATCCAATGGAGGCTCCCATTTGACCAGAAGAGTGTTCTCCTCTGTCTGGTGCACAGACAGGATGGGCTTCCCTGGGACTGGAAGAAAAGAGACACCTTCTGTCAAACACAAGACAGGACTGCTGGTGAGGGGATGCAGAGACTCTTAAGCTGCAGCAACAGGTTCCTTAAATCATAGAATCCCAGCCCGGTTTGGGTTGGAAAGGACCTTAAACCTCCTCCAGCTCCAACCCCTGCCACGGGCAGAGACACCTTCCACTGGAGCAGGTTGCTGCAAGGCCCTGTGTCCAACCTGGCCTTGAGCGCTGCCAGGGATGGGGCAGCCACAGCTTCTCTGGGCAAATCATGGCAAGTGTTCAGCTTGACTCTGTACTTCAGTGTATCCCCTTGTAAACTGAGCTCTGCTGCCCATATGGCATACATGGGGAGGGTTCTATCAAATTTAGCAAAGGAGATGCACTGCCAACGTGAGGCACTGGCATTTCTGGATTTCTTTTCTTCCCTCTTCTCAGGATGGAAAGGTCCCTCTGTGTCCATCAGACAGCACAATTCATGCAGAAAGAGACTCGAACAGATTGGCTCAGGCTGTGAAGTCCAGAGCAGCTGAGGGTGAAGCAATGAAGGATGGGAAAGGAAGGCTGGACAGCCCCAGGTCCTGAGCAGCAGGCCAGCTAAGTGGTACAGAAGGAAGCACACAAGAGAGCGAAAACAGAGCCCCGTATCTGTGTGAGGCAGAGGGTAGGGAGAGTTGCTCTGTTTTCAGTCAGCTCCCTCCTTAACCTGTCAGTCAGCTCCTCCACACGTGGGGGGATACTGCAGCTCAGCAGTACTGTGCCTCTGCCTAATGAGCCCTGGCACTGCCCAACTGCTAAGCAAGCCCACAGCCACAGTTAAATGACATGTGTAGGCCCAGAGGCTCCTGAAGCTGGAGAAACCAGAGCATTAATTTCAGCAGCTCACGCGTCATTTACATTCAACTCCTCTATTAGAGATCTAATTTCCTCCTCTTCGCCTTGGCATTTCTTCTGGTTGAACGGGAGGAGGAGAGAGAATGGAGTCAGGAGAGACCCTGGCCCACTCTGGCAGCACAAGTCCAGGTTGGAAGCTGTAGTGTGGCTAAGGAAGAGAGCAGGAGGGAGCTGGCAGGGAAGGATGGGGACCTCAACAGAGTCTAAGTGGGGATGAAGAGCTGTCTCTGAAACAAATCACAGCACATAGAATGGTTTGGGGTGGAAAGGATCCTAAGATCACCTAGTTCTACCCCCCATGCCAAAGGACAGCTAAGGAGCAGTGCTGGGAGAGCCTTACTTGGAAATGCTCAGAAAGACATTAAAGTAAAAGGCACTGCCATTACCTTTATGTCTTAGTTTTATTACAAATGTTGCTATTATCAGCTGAGCTCAAAAATAACACATTTGCACAACAAATATTGTTTGGAAGAAAGGCGAGAAGAAAATGAAGGGGGGGTTGAAGTGTTTTATTTTGCAATTGGTTTGGACAGTAAAGGAGAAAACTGGATGTATTACTGTATTTAAATTCATCCCCTAGCCCTGAATGATAAAGAAAGAAATCTTTCCTCACAGAAGCTCTACTACTCAACACTGCAAAGGAGGTAAAATGTTACAGAGCCATGTGAAAGATTTCTTTTCAAATGGCTATTTCAAGTTGGGGGGAAATTGAGTTTTGGGTAATAGCAGCTGTGCTGGAGAAAACATCCCTCTGTGACTGATCACCTGCACTGCAAATCCTAATGGGAGAGATGAGGGAGGGTGACAAGAGAGAGTGATGAGGGAGGAAGGCAGAGAGAAAGGCTCTGGGAGAGAAAAGTGGAAAGGGGAGAGAGCCTTGGGAAGGAGAGAACCAGGGAGCTTGTGAGAAGAAACATGGAAAAAGCCAAAGGGGCAGAAGAGGGCGAGCAAAGGAAAAGGCCTCTGACAGCACATTGACACTACAAGGCTGAGGACAGGAGCCTGGATGCTAACATCCAACATACCCTTGCTGCAACATCTGCAAGATGTCCTGGAAAGCAACCCTGTCCTCTTGCGTACTGTTCTCCAGGCAGGAGAGGCAAGAGGGCAGAAAAAAGCTGAAATCCCACTCACTTGTCTGAAGACAAGAACATAAAATAGATGAAGACTGAGTTAGGGCAGGGAAAAGGCAAGGGCAGGGAGGGCAGCCACGGCTCCAGCCCTGGGTGCTTCAGGCCAGGGCTCCTGAGCCCTCTCTGTCCTGCACCCTCAGCTGAGTGTCTGTGCTGCCTCCAGGGCCTGAGCAGAGGTTTCAGGTTAATTATGCAGTGCTGTCCAAAGGCCTTCAATCCCTGCAGAGGCACAGAGCAACGCTGCTCCTGAAACAGGCGATGATGTCAGCTTGTGCAGCTGCTACAGGCAGACTGGGGATTACTGCCCCCAAACTAAGAAGAAAAGAAACAGTCAGGATTGGGAAGTTAGCAGACAAAGGAAAGAAATGAAAAGAGGAAAAGCAGTTCTTCTAACAGGAGGAACAAAAGAAAAGAGCATGGGCAAAACAGGCAACCAGAGTACAACAAAAGATGGGCTGGATGAGAGACAACTCCAGATCTAAGCACCGTGGTCTTCCTCCATTACATGAAGCCCTTCCCATACTGCACAAGGGGGAATGCAGATGCTGAGGACAGATGGAGTGTGTACCTCTCCTTTCTGCCTGCAGCACAGCTGTCTGGAGAGCTGGGATACCCTGCTGCCCTTTGTCATCCTCTGCTTCAGCCCTGCCATCCTGGCTTGGCACTATGTTCTCTGTACTCAGGCTGGCAGATACTTAGCCACAAAGAATAGGTCAAAGGGAGGAATCAGTATGGGTGGTATGTGGCGGCAGAGCCCAGGTCCCAGGAATGCTGAAGATGAAAGGGCAATCCTGTCAGTCCTTTTCCCTCCACTGGTCCTGAACAAAGAGGGGATGCATATTCAGACAGGATACGAGAAGAAGAGTGGGCAGCTTAAGGCACTACTGCCTGCCTGCTGCTTTTCAGATCCTTGCAAGTCAGCACCATGACAGCAGACCTCTGGCTCTCCTGCTCCCCAGGGTACCTGTGTGTGCCAACCATCAAAGCCTCACAGTCTCTCCACAGTGTCAGAGCAGACTGTGAGTCTCCTTACTTCTGCTGCACTGGCATTTATAGCACAAGAGATTACAAGCAATGAATTCATGCTCTGTTGTGTTTCTGGGTGTGTTTGGGCTTTCTGCAGCACTGCACAGAACACTGTCACTCAGGGCTACATGTGAGCAATGACGTTACTACGAACACTTTTGGCTTTGGGGCAGCATGGTGGTTGTTGCAAGTCTGTCCTTCCTGAGGGGAGTGGGATGAAAGAAGCTGAGTCTGGAGAAAGAGCTTCTTGGCTTTAGTAACCTGCTGAATCTCAGCGGTTCAGGACCCTTACCTGCACCCTTCGTGGTGACCACTTTTGGTTTGCTGCGAGCACCATCTCCCTTCATGGTGTAGGCGGCTACAGTGATGGAATAGGAAGTCTCAGGCTGGAGCCCAGCGATGACCATTTCCTGTTTGTGAGATTCCAAAGGGAAATCGTGTCAATATCCAGGTACAGACACACGAGTTGAGCTCTGCTCCCTGCAGGAGTCTCAGCCCTTTTCTAGCATGCAGGAACATTCACTGAATCTGAAACCACGAGATACTGGGGTAGATGCGGCACTTGGCAGGAGCACGAGAGCCACGTTCCCTCAGCAAGAGGCACACACACCCTGGCTGCAAGCAGTCCCTCTGTCAACACAGTGTGTCTGCAGGGCCCTGCTTCGATGTGTTCTCTTCCAGATCTACCTCTCAGACATTCCCTATTCCAACACAAACTGCTTCAGCCATCAAAATGCTCTTCAAAGTGTTCCTCCGCACCAGGCAGCCTCAGAGGAGGTCTCAGTGCTTGCAGGGAGATTACATTTCTTTGCCAGCTTCCCCCTTCCCTTCTCTCCTCAGAGACTTTTTTTAATGCCTTCATAATATTAAAGGGATTGCCTGAACGCAAAGTGCATGGAGACGTTTTCTGCTCTTGGTTAAATCCCCAGCACTGTCCTTCCTCCACCCTGCATCGGCCTCACACCTCCCTCCCAAGAGCTGTAGTAAGACTGGCCTCAAGAGGAGCCCTTCCCCATCACGTACTCAGCCCTTCCAAGGGCTGTGTTGCGAAAGGAATACCCGTGCTAAATCTTACGCTAAAGCTTATGCAGCAGGGTTTTCTCCAAGGCTCTGGAAAGGAGGGAGATGGGAATGTTGTGCACGTTTTGTGGCCTTCCTTTCCCCTCACTCCACCACTGCCCCTTTGTGCTTCCAATATCAAATCTCAGGGCAGCACTTGGGAAGAATTTGCTGGTCCTGTATTGCTCCAAAGCTGAGCAGGGAATGGAACAGCAGAACTCCAGAACAGAGGGCTTCTGATCAACAAGTCTGGAAGCCATTAGCTACAGACAGGTCTGTGTTCTGGAAGTCAAGAAACCTGTCCTACTTTCTCACTTGCACCAAGTTTTATTAAGGTTCCAGGCACGAGGCTTTGCCTTTCCATGACTCAGTTTCTCCATCTGCAAGAGAGGCCCCTCACTTTTTGTCACAAAAGAGACACAAATGCAATCAGTTCAGTAGGGCATTATCTTGGGATCTGCCATTCCAGGAGGGAAATGCTTTGTAGCTGTAAGATCAGGGAAAACATTCAGCACAGTAGCAGAAGTAATGCCAAATGCCAAGAGTCAAGCTGATTTTAAGGGCTACTTAAAAGGTTGAAGTGTCAATCATGATTTAGTGCTTTGTACCAATGAGTATCTAAGAATCTTATCCCTTGATGGGCACAAAGCACTTGTTCATGCCCTGACAGGTCAGGACTTGTGAGGCTTTGAATTCCCAGTGCTTTTCAGCCTGTGTTTTTCAGACACAACACAGAAGTGCTTGCAGACCTGCCCATCTCTAACCATACGTTTGGGTAGTCCCAAATTCCATGTCCCATCTGCTTGCCCATGAATCATGGAGCGGCAGACACGTCCCTCCTTCAGAGCTGAGAGGAAAACCCTGCAGCACTGCTGCATGCTGACAAACTACACGATCACACAGGGAGGCAGAGCAAAATGAGCAGGGTGGGGACAATGCATGGGAACACACCAACAGGCTTTAAAAAAGGCACATTGGCACTGCAAACAAACCATAAAGGAAAAAGGAAAACACCACATCACAACAGGAAATGGGAGAGGGAAGGGACAGAACCAGGATGGGAGGATTTGTACTTTACTTACGTATTCAGCAGTGTCATCTGTTTCCCACTGGGCAGAGAACAAGAGAGGTTTTGCATATGAGAATACAAGAGGGGAAAGAAGGGAAAGACAGAGACACAGCATGAGGAAGGGGTCCCTGAGCAAGCAGCCACGCAAGGTCAGATGTTACCAGGCCAGCATGAAGGAAGAAGTAGAGTGGGAGAAATTAGTAGATTCCACTGTGGCCTTTGCCTGTCCTAAAAGACTTCCTAGACACAGGGAGGATGGTTGTATTTAGTTCAGTGCTGGGACAGCAGTTCATACTCTTCCACAATAGCTATTGTCTGAGTCTGCAAATGAACTGCAGAAAGACAACATACACCTTGTCATAGACACACTCATCTACTTTGTCCAGCATTATTGCTGCTTGGGATGAGACAAGGTGGCTGGAGCACCCCCCATCAAACCTTCCACAGGAGGAGAGCAGAGCAGGAGGTGAGCCCTTACCTGGGCATCAGCCAGCATGATGTCCTTGATGTGGGGCAGCCCCCGGGCCTCTCCGTTCTCCATGCGCACGTAGTGGACCTGGTAGCCGCGGATCTGGCCGTGCTGGCGGTTCTGGACTGGGGAGCGCCAGAACACTTGGATGGCAGTGGAGTTCAGCACCTCCACCTCCACCTTCCGAGGCGGCGCGCTGGGCACTGCGAGCGAGGCAACAAAGGGGCGAGAGTCACTTGGGGGGGACAGTCTGGAGCTTGACACCACTCTGGGACAGCCTGAGAGGAGGGGGAGGCTTAAAGGAGGCAGCCCTCATCTCTCACTGGGCTTTGTTCAGTGCAGCAGGGAAGCAGTGCTGAGGGATCTCATCTGCATCATGGAAACAAATCCACCTCACAGCTCATTCTCCTACGGGCTCCTCTGTCCTCAGTCTGCCCACATGGAAAAAAACACCTAGTTCTAGATCACAACTGGAGGGCAAACCCATTTCTAATGAGCCAGAGAGCTCTGGTCCTGCCTGCGGGATATGAGGGTGGAGAGAGAAGGGCTTGCACTTGGCTCTGAGGCAGGGCAGCTGGGCTGGTGGTCAGACCAGGAAACAAGAGATGCCCTGGATGGAATCTGGGCTGTTCTGACAAATATTATTAACACTACAAAGCAGAACAGCTTCATCTGCACAAAGCCACACTGAGTATGGTGTTCTATCATTTGGATGTGGCAGATGCTCAAGGAAACACGACCCACACTGGGACAAACTTCCTGCTTTTTTACACGTATCTGGGATGCTGGAAATTGGGAATTTGCTTCTGTTATTTCCTTGACAAATACTCTCTGAAGGCCCTGTGCCACCCTCACAGTGAGGGTGCTTCACGCACACATTCCCATCTCCTCCTGGTTCTATTTTACTGGGGAAATACCAGGACAATTCAAGTCTCATTGTTCCTGTGTGTGCCAAAAGGCTCTGAGCTGGGCCACTGAACTGGAGCCTCAACTGCTTGTCACTGAAGAGCTTTGGAAACTTGAACAGAGATTCTTCCCTTTACCACTAACTAAAACCTGGACTTCAGGAGGAGCTGGGGACAAGGAATGTGTGGGAAGAGCTCTTAATACATTAAACCGCTCTCTGGCAGCGACCATCTCCTCTGATTTAATTTTCTCACTGCCTCCTTGCTCAGTAAGAGCATCTTTTCAGGGGAAGTGGTGCAGCAATGGGTCAGAAGCTTGAGATTAAAGCACCCCCATGACTCCAAACCATCTCAACCCTAAGGCAGGGAAGGACAACTCTAGAGACCCCGGTTCTCAGAGGGGGAGATGGCAGCAAAGGATGCTGCACGCCTTGGACCAGCAGCTTGCTGAAGCCCCATTCACGCTTTGCTCTTGCACCACAAGCCATGGGCAGGGCCTCGAAGTGTCCTCCCTGCTGTGGGAAAAGCCCATTCCAAGGACACGCATTCCCCAAGGGAACCCAGGAGAAAACCAGAAGCGCAATTACCATCTTCATCTGTCCGGACGATAACCGGCGAGCTCTCCGGGCCCGGCCCCACCTCCGTATGAGCCACGACAGTGATGCGATACTCTGTCCACTTCTCCAGGGATTCCAGTAGGATCTGACTGGTGTTTGGGGGGATATCATTCACCTCCTTAAGCTCCGTGTCCTCCGAGTCCAGCGCTCGATAGTAGACGCTGTATCCAGCCAGGACTCCGTTTTGGCTTTCGGCCGGAGGCGGCCGCCAACTTACCAGAATGGCGGTGGATCTGGTGCTGACACATTTTACATCTTGAGGGGGGGCAGACGGTTCTACGAGGGGGGAAAATTGAGGAAGGGGAAAGGAAGAAGGAAAAGGGGGAGGGGGGAGGGGAAAAAAAACAACAAACAAAAGATGGGAAAGATAAAAGAAAAAAAAAAAGGAAAATGGTAACAAAAAAATCTAAAATAAAACGTACAAAAATTTGGTTCAGGAAGATAAAATTAAAAGAGAAGAGCTTTTTGTTGTTGTCTTTTTTTTGGGGGGGTGTTGTTTAAATGAAAAGGTAAAAACCAAAAAGCCAACGGAAATCAAATGGGGCATCGGAACGGAAATGACACAAAGCAAAGGACTAAAGCAGCGTGGGCTAGCCAAGAGGGTCCTGCTGCCTGCGAGGGCGGCTGCTGCACAGCCCAGCACCCAGCTTCACCCCAAGGGCCTTTCCCTGCAGCTCCCTGCCCTGCCGCAGCCTGGCACCTCCTGCCCTGCCTGGGAAAGTGCCTCTTCCCAAACGCAGCCTCCAGGGTCTCGCATCTCTTTGAAGGATCTGTGCAAAGGAAGCAAGGAAAGCAAATCTTTTGCCAGGAGGCTTAAAATGAAGAGTCTGAACCTCCACATGGAAGTTATTCATTGTCCACGGACTGAAGGAGGGGAAAAAAACCACAGTGGCAATGCCCAAGCTACTGCAGTGAGCCACAGTGTGTTCAGATAGGAGGGTTGCAAAGGAGCAATGCGGGGGGTGTGGAGGTCTGTGGGTACCCAGCGGGCTCTCCACAAGCAGCAGCAGATCCAGCGCCCGCTGCACTCTGCCTGAACCCCATCGGGGGGTCCTGAGCATCCCAGGACACCTTTGGAAGTGTGACCCTACGCGCTCCACTCCAGTGGCAGCAGAGAACTGCCTGAGGGTTGGTTTTCAGGCAAGGGGAAGGTGCAGAGCACAGTGTCTGAGCGCAGGGCTGCGCGCTTGGGCGGTCCTGAGCTGCAGAAGGTAATTTTAGCACGCTCTGCTCAGTAGGAAGCAGGACGCCGACACCAGCTCCGTCAGACACTACGTGCTGGGGCACACACTGCCATGGCACAGCCCTGCCTTCAGGTGCTGCTAGGGAGAGCTGCAGGAACACAGCTTTGCTGGTAGAGACATCACGAGCCTGCACTGAGTCTGACACTTTTGTACCCCACCGGGGTGCTTCAGGAGGTCTTGGACCCTTTCAATAATCACTAATTGCAGTCCATCAGGTAAGCAGAGAGAGTGATGTATTTTTCAAAGCAAATCTGCAAGTCCAATCTCACCCAACGCAGTCAAACTGCAATAAATCACTTTAACTCTCTGCAGACACTGCCAGAAACTGGGGTGTCCTTACAAGCCCCTAAAGCATCACCTGCAAGCAGCACGGCAGTACATAAATGCTGGTCA
>JASVEP010050060.1:0-10237 GCA_032466695.1 Forpus crassirostris | reverse complement strand
CGATCTATGGAACAGAGGGCTCAACTCCTTCTCTGGGACTCACAGTCATCATGGTGATCTCTTAAATAAGTCTGTATTTGAACATAGGTAACCTTTAAAATTAAATAAGACAGGGGGGTGAAAGTGTCTAAATTCTGCCTGAATGGCACATAGGGTATATTAATATCTTGTTCAATGTCTGCTGGTGATTCTGTTGTTGAAGTCTGGGTTTTTTTATATGGGCTCCTCTCTGACTGTCAGTGCAAAGGCAGTCAACAATTTGACTGAAAAGAAAAGCTAGCTGTACAGTAGATGAACACAGTGGTAAATGACCATAATAAAAGCCATGGCATATGTAAGTAATTTTCAAAAAGGAGTGTATTTGGACATTGCTCTGAAGAAAAAAAAGATTGTAGGGAAAAAAAAAGAAGGCAGGATACTATATTTTAAAAGTAATAATACACCATGCAGTCTCCAAAATGTTCCATAATTGTTTGTGGTGTAGCCTCAGGGTAAGGAAGTAATATCATTAAAGAGCAATAATTTGAATGAAGCTGGAGTTCATAACATTCCACTTACCAGTTGCAAATGCATACTGTCAAAACACAGGTTTACAATAATACACAGAGACTTTCTCTGGTTTTTCTGATCTGCGTGTGACAAACATACTTTCCTTCTCTGACACTGAACTTAGGGAAGTAAATAAAATCAAAACCATACTTAAAGCACTGACTCACAGAAAACATTATGCTCATATATGTCAAAGGCTTATGTTATATTAGTCATTATAATTAAAATAATGCACACATCTGTTTTACAATGAAATGGGAATATTGTGCCACTAATTACTAACATCTGTAGTTCTTTCTGGCTATGATGTTTCCATTTTTAAATGCTGCATAATCTGTGCATTAATTAAATGTGCAAAAGCACATTTAAAATTTAAACTTAAAAATTATAATACCCTGAGCTACACTTTGATTTCACTTATATCAGTTTTTGTTGTCAGGGAGTTCCTGGCTTTCCATGAATTGTCTGTTTTGTCCCCTACAGCAGCCAGAACAGATGTTCAACAACTGGACTGAAATTTCTTCCCTGCCTTCCCAGAGAAACAGGCCTAAGCTTAGCTCCTTTTTAGGGGAAGGCCAGCTTTCCTGGGGGCCTGTGTCTTGAAGTAATTGTGTTCTTCCAGAGCTTTCAGCACTTTTAGAGAGCTTCCTTATTTCCTGAAAGGTGTCCCTAAAGCCTTTGAGTTGTTTTGGTCACTCCTTCTCTGTGCTCAGTCTTACTACCTTAAGATCAGCAATAAGATTTTCCTTCTTCCCAAGTCTTAGATAATTGTCTTGTTTCCAATTTGTTAACTGTACATCTGATGCTCATAGCTTTTTAATGGTCTTTGCCTTTGACCTATTTTATCCTTAGTGTAGTGCTAATACATCTGTTCCTGGCATCACACTGACTTGCACATCAGAGAGAAAGTTAGCAAGCATCCCACAGTTGGCAAGCCAAATCATGTTTTGTGGCCACACTGCCCAGATTTCCCCAGAAGTTGCTGTGTTGGTGTTGCCATTGTTGAACTTGCCAGGCCTTGCTTACCATCTTGTCAATACAGCTCTCACATAGTTGTAGAATCTGGGCACGGTTTTGGCTCGTGTGCTGAGTCATGTACTGTTGTTCTGGCCTTAGAGCTCCAGGGACAGGTTCTGTCTTCATTTCTTTACTTACAATGCTTTCTGCATACTGTCATGGCCACAGTATCAGAGCAGCCTGCACTCTGTAAGCTTCAGTTGAGTCTAGGTGACTTCCTTTGCTTGGCAGATTCCAGATGTTCTGTCAGAGTTTAATTCTGGGTCTTTCATGAGCCCATCTATGACTTCACTCTGTGTGTGTCTTAACACCAGTGAAGAACTGTTCTCTTATCAGGGTCTTGGTTAGACAATTCCCATCCTCCCCAACCCCCTTTTTCCCCCCTCCAGAAAAATTGTTCATCTTTCCAGTCTTAGGTTTGTTCTTATAAACTTATAAACAATTCTTATAATTTTCATTTCCCTCACATTAACAAATCTTGTTCCATTTTTTGCATGAATGCAGTCCTCCTTAAGATTCTGCAGTCCATTTTCATTGTGAGCCTCTTGGCTGTCTTAATTAAAAACTATCAAAAACCTCAAGCATTTGAGTTCCAACTTTTATCAGAAATAAACTGACTTTCTGCCTAGTATCCTTCTGATAGCATTCATTGTTTGTCTATATATAAACTATGCAGGTCTTCCCTAAGGGGTTTTTCACTAGTAAGGAGTTTACCCACTCCATTATTCATTCCTGAGAGCAGTTTGATTCTCCCTGAATACCATACTTTGTCTTGAGATAACACCAAGTCTGCGAGTCTGACAGACTGTAAATGTGATGTCCGAACATGTCAGCATTGCTCTGAATGAACCTCCATCAAAATGAACATTTCCTTCTACATTTGTCAAACCACCACTTTTTAAAGGCACAGCTCCCCACATGCTGTGGACACTCCTTTTTTCCCTTTGATATTTACATTTCTACCACTCTTCTATATGCCCCACAATAGCATTAAAAAACCTTAATGCAGCCTGCAGCCCATGGCTGTGAATTCCTCCCAGCTGCTTGCAGAGCACTAATGGACACTATGCAGACCAAAAAGGGACAGAGGGAATCTGTCCTAATAGTTTTTAAAGCTTCGCCTCTGCTGCTAATGACACCTTTGAGAGCTAAGGAAATAGTTGTCAGACATGGGTCTGGTCTCTGCTAATGCTCATGATTATGAGCATACAAGTAGGATTGCGTACTCCAATGGGAAGTTTACTTGGGCAAAATTCCCACTGAGGTCAGCTGAGCTTTCTCCAGAGCAATGCTTGCCTAATAAATCCCTTAATGGTAATAATTATTGAGTCTAGGGTTGTAGTTAAATATAGGAATATTTTAAATTAAAAAATACACAGGCTGTGCTCTCTTCTTGTCTGAACCTGTCTTTCCTGCAGTAAGTCCATCAAATTACTCACAATCTTTGTTGGTACATAGCTGAGTGCAGAATCATGCCTTTTATTACCACTTGAAATAACTCATTAAAAAGCCTGTTTTATACAATTTATTTAATGTATAAATTTATGCCTTTAAACTAGTGAACAGCATGGCATCTAATGAGTTCTGGACTATCTTAAACATAAAATAAAATTAAGGAAAGTTCTTATTTTCCCTAAATGAAGGTATAATGCCAGAGTGGTTACAACATCTGGTTTTTTTGCCAGAGGTATAAGCTCCCTTGTTGCGCTAGCGATGACTGTTTTCAAGACAGAGTCAGATGCTTCTTCAAATCTTTTACTCACTAACTCAGCTGTAAATGAGTACCTGTCATTCCAGCTGAGAGTCAGACAGGCAGCTGCCTGTGATAAAAACCTTTCTGTTTTCTTAAATGTGGTTTACCACAGAGCTGGCAGGTAATTGCTGTGCCACTGTGATTGGCTGAACTGGCTTGTCTTAAGTTGTGGCCAATTTCCTTTTTCCTACTACTTCTGCTGGGATGTGCATATTTCAACTGTAAGCAGATGCATCTTGTGAGCAGCGGAACTGATAAAGTCTGCTTCCCAACAGATTTGTGTTATACACTTGGTTGACATTAGCTAAATAAGGCTATGGCTACTATTAAGTGTCAGGTAATCTGTAAAGAGAGATCTAGAGAATGCCCTAGCCTTGCAAAAAGCTTCAAATGGGGTTTTGTGTCTTCTTAGGCACTAGGATCCGCATAGTAGAGAGGACTAATGTGGTCTTTTCCTAGCTGCTTATCTTCATAAATGTACTGGAATGTGTCTGTGAGGATTCTGCCCTTCTACTGAGTTGTGATAGAAACTGGCCAATCTATTCAAACAATGGGAGAAGGCTGCCCTAGCCTGAACTCCAAAATTCTCTGAAAGAAGTGATTCTCCAAATCTTAGCATTTTATGGTGGATTCATATTGTCAAACATGAAACCTCAAAGGATCTGATGTGGTCAGGTTACTACGAGGTTTGCTTGGAAATACCCTGAGGTCTGTTATTCCTGTGGCCAGTTACAATATTCTGAATCCGTGCTACAGTCAGGCCGCAGCCAGCAGTGTGTAGGGATTAGCCTGCTGAAACTGTAACTTCACATTCAGTTTAGACAAAGTCTCTGTTCCCCTGCTATGGTAATTAATACTGCTTTGAAACTGGATCTGCTCCTGCTGTTATGCCTTTTAAAATCCACACAACTCAATTGCTTTGGTTTTCTTTTTATTTCCCCCCAGTATGAAAGAGGCTGATTTTCACTCTCAGTATTAAGTTGCATCGATTTCTTTAATGTCATTACATTAGTATCAATTGGCATTGTCAAAAAAGACTAAAAGGCATAATCCAGAATGAATCAGAAGAGAAATTCTCATCTGACAGGCCACAGTCAGGTAATCCTGTTGAACACTAGGATTTTCTCAGGAAATTGTAGTATAGCAAATAGGAACTTTGAGAACTGTGAGGAGAGTTAAATTTGTGTATACTATGAACTTCCGTGGTATGTAGAAACTCTGAAAATAAATATGTAAGTATTTCTCATTGAATACTTAGAGCTCTTATCCAAGTCAGAGAAAGCCTCCTATTCTCTAGAGTCCTTAAGTATGTGCTTAACTCACAGAAGGGATTTTAAGGAGAATTTTTGTGGAGTCCTGTATACTTCGTGTCAGTCTCTTCCATGTGGGAATCAAGCCATTAAGTATACAGTTCCTGACTCTGGGGCAATTAAAATCTCAGCTGTAATGTTATATTAACACAGAATTTGGTGCCCTAATGGCGTACTAAATCTTCCTAAATTATAGCTAAATTACAAAAAGGACTAATTTACCAAAACTAGTTAATAAATGTTTAGAAAAAGAAAGCTAATTGAATTATCTCTTGTTTGTCAGAGACAGATAATCTCCTTGAGAGAAATCTCATTTTTTCCGAAGCATGATTAATTGGCCTGACGAATCAGAGATTATGACAAATTATGCAGGAGGAGATAATAGATAAGTCAGTAAAAAGGCTTGGGAGCAGAGAACTAGCAGCTGTTATTTGGTTTGAGGCTTGATACCTTCTGGATTCACCCTGAACTTTGTGTGGTTTTCTTGCTGCTGCTGCAGACAAGCCATGCAGCAGTCAAACCACCCTTTGCTCCTTTTTCCTACATATTCTAAGCCTCAACCCGATTCAGATCAAAAGCATCACCTTCTCAGGAAGGTTGCCTGAAAAAACACATGCTTCTATGCTAATGACTGGTTTCTACTCACTGAATCACAGTATATCAAGGACATGAGATGATTTTTTTATTTTTCCTTAGTCATGGTGGGATGGCATTTATGGCTCGCACAGAAGATTCAGGCACAGCTTCATCTTGTTCCCTTCAAACTCACTAGAGAAATAAAAATCAGTTGTAGCTGTGCCCAACTCTGAATGCAGTGTGTCTAAGCCCTTCAACATGGTGAACCTAAGGGACTACGCTGTGCAAGTCTATGCACCTCTAGGAGAAGGTTTAGCACAAGTTGCTAGGCCATAGTTCTGTTATGGCTCAAGCTGCAAGCTCCATCAATGAGCAGAGAAAAGCAAGGGTGGGATGCATGCTGATGCACCAAGCTGCAAACTGCTCCATCCAGGCACAGACCATGGATGTGGCTGGTGCTGAGGTCTATTGCTCTTCCTCTCATGAGCATCTCATCTGATGAGTGTCTTTCAGTCTGCTTCATGAAAAGCACATAGCAAAGGTGTTAAAAGTTGATCTTCGTGTTTGAACTCTGCGTGAAATGTCGCCTGCATTCATCATCATCTCCAAAAAGCCTGGCAGGTGGTAGAACTGGATGAAAAGTTTATTGGTTTTGTCGATGTTACATCATATGGGCTTGAGAATTGTTTTCCATTTTCACCCTCTTGTATGTGTAGATCATGCTATTTAACAGCAATTAGATTTGTGTTATTGTCTCAGTAGCATTATTTGGAAAATGTTATGAATTAGATGCAAATTATTAATGTGCAGCATTGGTATCTGGATGTTTGTACACAAGGAAACTGACTGTAGGAATCATTTCTATGCAGGGGATGCAGGACTGAGGCAGTGATCTTGTTGGGTAAGTGTAAGAGAGGTCTCAATATAGTGGAGAAGGGCAAACTCAGTACTACTGACACAGCCCATAGTTACATATACATGACATTTACATTTAAAAGCCAATGCAATACTTTTCATTTAGTCTACACCTGTTACTCACTTCTGCCAGTCCCTAGTGGAAATCATTTGCACTTGAGTTCCCAGCAATATGCAGTTTCTTTATTCTGGGCTTTTCCTCCACTACATCTTGGAGTAACTTTAAGAGGAGATACAGGACTAGGCTTTTGCCCTCTGTAAGCCAGAAACCTCATGGGCTTGGTATATGTCACAGGGAAGAAACTGCATTTCGAGAAGAAAGCAGGTATGGGCTCCATTTTTACTGCACTTGTGTTTGTAACCCTGAGAATTCAAAAACCTATAAGCACACTCAAAATAATCCTGACAGTGTAGAGGTTTCAGGGGTTTTAATTAGTACTACTGATGTCCCAGTTTCTGAGCCTTCATGATGTAGCAGACATCAGAGCTTCTAACTATTCCCTACAGCATCAAGAGAAAGGTATATTTTAAAGTGGGGGTTGTCACCATCACGTGATTTGAAGACCTAGTGTCTCAAGCAGAGTATCAGACAGCGCAAAACTTCAAGTTAAATAATGACTGTTGGCAGCGCTCTGCTTTTTCTGTTGTTCCTGATTCTGCTAAAGCAGTGATTTGGGGCGATTGTAAGCTCACATGTCCTGACTTTCCTGTGCAAGCACTTTTTTTCCCTTCCCAGCATAAGTTAGTTCTCTCTTATATTTAGTACTCCTTTATATTGTCAGTTTGCTCATCTGAAAAAGCAATTTACCATGCATTCCCAGTCAAATCCCTTCAAACCTGCCACTGTCCCCAGTCCCATTTCAAATGCATCTAGTTAGCCTCTCACACCAGGACCCCCTAAGGTACCTCAGAGCCTTTCCAGATCTACTTTGGGCACTGAAAGAAGGAACAGAAGCCTCCAGTGGGGACAGACCCAAAGGAAACGGCTGAGTACCTCTAGTCTTTGATACATGAGGTCAGGGAACTGACCCAGGACAGAAGGATTCCAGTAGCCTCCCAAAGAGGGACCTGGGGTGGAATAGCAAGGTGCTAAAGCTGTTGGAGATAGCAGACGTGAGAGGGGCAAATTTACCAACCAGCCTGCCCAGGCTTCATTGTTTCTTTACCAATTGCTGTTAGAACTGCTCATCCTGCAAGTAGGCAGCAGCCTTTTCTTCTAAGTAGCTGTTTCATGCTTTGTATGTATTTCAAGGTAGCAGCTCCTTTGAAGGGGTCCCTGCAGGAGCCCTTCTGCACTCCCTACAGGTTTCTGTTTCTTCCCTGGTGTCACTTTCATGAGCTCAAATATCATGAGGTTGTTGTTCACCAAAGGGGTGAATAGTCAGTGTTTTAAATTTATTGGAGCATTTCAGACAGTTTTAATCACAACAGAATATGTTTGCATCTGGTCCCAGCCCTGTGAGTCCTCCCTCAGTACTGCAGCATAATTAAAGAATACAATTAAATATAATTATTTTAATTGCTCATCGACTCAGAAAGATTCCTGATAGTGCTGAGTAGAATCTTATTGTAAAGGAAAGAAAGGCCTTGTGGATTGGCTGCATCAGGACAGACTGCCATTGACAGTAGTGTGAGGGATCCAAATGAAACATTGCTAACCTACTGCAAGCACTGCTTGGATTAAGGCAATGGGGAACACATTTTATAACTGAACTCAGGAAACAGAATGTGTGCAGTGTGCCAGTTTGCCTATGACTCATTTGGGCTTGTTATTAGTCCATACAGTGTTCAAGCCCAGTGTAATATCACTGACTTTGCTGAGGCTCCTGTTTGATGCAGTTGTGAGTAAAACACAGGGTTCTTCTAGGGCTTAATGCCTGAAATATGAGAATCGAGACCATATATATATAGTCAATAAGGTGAAATACTTAACACCTAACCATTCCAAAAACAGCATTTTTGTTGAAGGCTGCAGTAAAGAATGATGGTCTAATAACTAGGTCACCCACACTGAACTTGGAAAGCGTTCTCTGCTCTGCTGATCCTGGATTTGCCTTTGGTGCAGCACTTACACTGGTCCATGTCTCATTTCCTCACTCTGTAAAGAAATGAGAGAGATGTGTCTTCTTAGGAATGTGCGAGTTCCTTTCTTTCTGTGTTAGTAATGACCATGCAAATTCATTGATGTAGTGAAAGGAAGGGCAAAGGCTTTTGTGATTTTTTATTTCTTTTTTTATTTATAAACATATAGTATCTGTGGAATAAAATACTTTTGATTATGGAAGGAAAGTACGTGAGAAAATAAATAAATTTAAGGAGAACACTTTTGGCTTAATGACACCAAGCAGAAGTTTGCTGTAGGATAGTGGGGTCTTCTAGGGGAGCACTGACATATGCTAGCAATGCTTTTAGACTTCATCTAGATATTTGGTATTAGCCCCAGTGGCAAAGAGGCTATTGGAGAGGATGGACTTCAGTCAGGTCTAGGCTGGCTATGCTAATGTTCCCTGTGTGTAATGGGTGTGATTTTCAGAAGTGTGCAGCCTGTGTAGATCCTATTTGTATAGTAAAAACATCCTTTCTTTATCAGGTTTGCTAAGCAGGTACTTCACTTTGCTTTTATTTTTCCATATTTGGTTGGTGAGTCAAATTATTTTTAACAGTCTTAGTCTTTTGTATTTGATTAAGTGCAAGTGTAAGAAAAAAGCAAACAACCAAAAAAAAAAAAATCCAAAAGACACCAAAAAAAAAAAACACCTCTTGACAAAAATGACCTGATCTTTGACTTATAGGCATTAGAGAGGCCAAGAATGATTCAGGTTGCAACTGTTTTGACTATTACATTTGCTATTCATTGTTTCTGGAAGGAGCTGAATCAGACTCTTCCTCACACTGCTCAGAGCTGGTTAATATTAGTGAGATCTGATTTACAGGACTTCTCCCACAGGCACTTCTTTTCAACCCATGTAGTTGTACGGAGTCCAGCAGATTTTTTGTCTGATTTATTGCTATGTGAATGAGTACTGTGCCAAGCTGTGTGACTCCTGCAGTTAGTCTCGATTTGCACTGATGTAGCTGATAGCAGGATTTGAGCTGAATGATCCCACTGTTACTGTGGCATATGCATTGTAACCAAAGCCAATGCTGCATCATTATCTCTTTAGAAATGAATGCTGTGTATGCACCTCTTAGCTCACTTCTTGTGTCTACAACTGTCATCTCTTCTGAATAACTCTGTTCACAAGCATCATTATGTCGCTGTGCATCTGCCATGAGGAGATGGTAGGTCCAGCGTGACATAACTGGGGCATGTGTCCAAATGCCAACTCCAAAGGCCTTCCCACTGTTATCCATTCAAGGGAACGCCAGCAAGCTCAGAGTGCTCAGCATGGGCCGGCGTAACCTGTGCTGGACAGTAGAATAGGCGAGTGCAGATGTCTATTGTGCTGGTTGTGGAATGCCAGAGCTGCATCCTTGATCAAGAATTAGTGAAGCTTACAGCTCCTTTTGTCTTTTGACTCAATGCCTCCAAAATGCTCCCCTTTCATCTAGTTTTTCTTTACTGATTATTTCCAAGCAGCACTGTGTTACTTGGCCCAAATACAGGAGTTACTGATGCTGCAAGCAGTGTTGGTAAAATTGGTTGTAGGAACGGGCAAAACAAGCGGCTCCTTGGGGTGGCAAAGGGTTGCTACAGCAGCCCTGTGCAGCAGTGGCAGTTACTAAGTGTGCCCAAACCTCTCAGTGGCAGCACAAGCAGCAGCTCCAGGGGTCTCTTGTCCTCAGCTGTCTTTCTCAGCACTGTCCATCCTTTTCCCATACCAGCAAGCTCATACCAAGGTTTTGGGAATTCATAATCTACTCACTACCACAGTACATTTGCCTGATGAAGATTACTAACTTTAATTCTTCAGGTTTTTCTCTTCTACTGCTTGTAGCTTACCATTTTTGATTTATTTTCGTCTTTATTTTCCATACTGGTCAGAAATTATGTGAAAGAAACGTTTGTTCACACAAATAAGGGAAGGTAATAGCTTTCCTCCCCGACCACATGATTTCTTCTGTTCTAAGTCTTAATTAAATGGTACTAAAGGAAGAAATTCAATTAGCAAATACC
>JASVEP010050023.1:6567-16825 GCA_032466695.1 Forpus crassirostris | reverse complement strand
CCTGGACCAGCCCCAAGCAAAGAGCTGTGTTTGGGGTGGATGCCTCACAGGTTACCCTGAGCTGAGGAAGATGGGTCCCCTCAAGAGACAGCTCTTCCTTTCTGCTCTGGTGTTTTGTGTTCAAGGCCCACAGGGACACAACATGGCAGCCTGACCCCAGCACACCCACCAGCCACCTCAGAGGGGTGGCCCCTCGGAGAGCTGCCTCAGCTCCTCCACGTCTCTGAGCACAGCACACCAACAACCACTGCTACCGCAGCTTTCCACCTAAATAACCCCCTCTCCTCAGCAATGACAAACCCAAAGCGCACGGTACTCGTTCCTGAGAAAACCTTATGGCGCCGCGGTAACACCAACCCTCCCCTGCACACACCACCACCCCTCGGGCGGGCCCGGCTCCGATGGTTGCCTCAGCACGCACCTACCCACGGCGGCAGCGGCACCCCACGGCCCCGCCATGGCGGCAGCGGCACCCCACGGCCCCGCCATGGCGGCTGCGGCCGCCTCAGCCCGCCCCGCCTTCCCTCACAGCTACCGCAGGCGGGGCTGGAGCGGCGGCGGCGCGGGGAAGGCCGCACCGGGCCGGGGCTGTGCTGAAGCGGCGGCACCGCGGTGGGCGGGAAAGCCGGGAGTGAGGGACGGAGGTACTGAGGGGAGTGGGACTGGTGTTGGGGGAGCGGGCATGAAAAGGGATCGAGGGGAGAAAGGAAGAGCGGCCATGAGGGGAGATCATAAGGGGTGCGCAGGGGAGGCCGTGGGACTGAGGAGTGGCCATGAGGGCAGATCCTGAGGGATAGCCGTGAGGTGTAGGGGTAGCAGCCATATAGTGTGGGCCACTGTTGGGGGGTAATGAGGGGTGGCTGTGTGAGTGGAGGTCTTGAGAGGACATCAGTTTGCCCTTAGAGACATGGTTTAGTGGTGGACTTGGCAGTTCAGTTGGGCATTACCATCTTAAAGGTCTTTTCCGACCAAGTTGATTCTATGGCTGTGATTTAGGGAGAGGGTGCTGGGAGAGCAGGAGGATGGGTGGGGAATGCTGGAGGAGCAGGGACTGAGAGTTTGGGCTGGGTTGGCAGGGACCAGGGGATGGCATGGCGGGTGTTTGGGGTAGAGGGGCTGCCCGCACCCCTTGTGCTGGAGGAGCAGCTTGCCTTCCCCTCCCAGGGGTGCCGGGAGCCCTTGGCGCAGCGTGCCTCCATCTCCTGCCCAGGAGCCATGTACACCACCAAGCTCTTCACCCTGGTCCTGGTGGTGCAGCCACAACGTGTCCTTCTGGGCATGAAGAAACGCGGGTTTGGAGCCGGGCTCTGGAATGGCTTCGGTGGGAAGGTGCAGCCAGGGGAGAGCATCGAAGAGGCTGCTCGGAGGTGAGCTGGTGCCATGGGGAGAGGTGGCTTCAGGACACAGGCTGGGCTGTGGAGGTGTTGGATCATTTGTGGTGGGGTTAGTGAACCTCAGCCGATCAGTAACGCCCTTGGAACCGGTGTGTTACCTGCCAGTGCTGTCCTGAGCCATCTCTGAACAGAGAAAATGGCCTGCTCCACAGGCAATGAGGGATGGGCCACATGAATATGGAAAGAGAATGGCTCCCCATTGCTGTCATCTGCAAATCATTAACTGTCATCCAGTCTGTGAGGAACTGGAAGTGAGCATCCTCCCTCCCAAAGACTGATCTAAACTGAGCCTTTGTCTGCTAGCGGTGGGCAGAAGTTCTTGCACTGTTCAGAAAGGTGCAAAGTTTAATTGTGGCTACATAGCAGAATTCCAGCTTATGCCAGCATGCTGCTTAGTGTTTAATGTTTAAGCTGTTGAACAGATGCTACCTTCCGGCAGTGAAAATGTAGTAGCAAAACAGAGATTTTTAGGGGTCCCTTGTGAAAGGCACTGGTGAAATTTATTATTTGACTTCATGGCGGCATTTGAAGCCTTAATGCTGAGTTGGGGAATTGAACTCCATCAGCACAGAGGTGCAATAGCATTTTTGAAGCTTTTAGTACTCATTCTTCAGAGTTCTTCTGTTTAGTCAGTAAAATGAAATAGCAGATGGCAGCTGAATTGCTAAACTCCTCTAAAATTTAGGTACCTCATTCTTTACACAAACATTGTTCATACAAAGCCACGCTTTGCCACTTCCTCTGGTTCTGATGAATGCCCCACTTTGCCCTTGCAGCTGCAGGAAGACGAGTGTTGGTGCAGCTCAACAGCTACCCAACAGCTTTTTCCTTGAAGCAGCTGTGCCAGCACAACCGCCTGGGTTCTGCAGTGAGCTCTTCCAGGGATACAGGGGCCCTCTCTGCATGTGTTAATGTACCTCATGCTTACATTGTGGCTTTTCATGTTATTTGTTATTTCTAAGAGGCAGGCCATTTGTTTTGTTACTTAATTCAGGCCTTCATTTGCTAGGCTTGCCACTGTGGTGTGAAATGATTGAATTTAGCATTTGATTTCCTAGGTGTGTGTTTGCCTAGAGTTAGAAGCTGGAGCTTTTAGTCTGTGTATCAAGTGAGAAAGGTGTTACCCATCCCAGTGCAGTGTGCCACAGGAGCAGCCAGTGTGTGCTGCTGTGGAGTGCAGAACAGTCCAGACCTCATCCCTTTCCAGGCAGCTGATAGGAGCTTTACTGCAGCAACACCACTGATGCCAGCTGAGCAGGAAGCAGTCCCCAGAGCCAGCTAGACACACAGCCTGCCTTCCTGACAGGAACACCACTACCACAGCTACTTTAGGTGCAGCTCTCCTCCAGGCAGCATCCCACAGTCCAAAGCAAACTTACCTAGGCTGCTTCTGTATTCAGAGCTGGATTATTAGGCCATGGTTCTGTGTTGCACTGTCTCAGTTGGCTTTGCACTAGTGTAAGGTGTGAAGTGTCCTCACAGCACTGATAGTTCAACATTAAGCTGAAACATGAGCAAGTTTCCTGTCTGTAAGATTCCTATCTTTCACTGGGTACATCACATTCCTATGAGCACCTGGGCACTCATGGCTCCTCACTGGCACATCCTGGAAGGGGAATATTTAGTTCATTGTTTTCAGTTTGCTCCTGTAATGCTTCTACTTCCCATATACAGAGCCAAACAGCCAACAGATAAATTGCTTAGAGAGCCATAGCAGTGTTATGCTTTGTTGTTCAATTATCACAGCCTGTCAAATGAGGCTTTTAGATTTGCTGCTGGAAAACTGCCTCTTTTAAACAGTTTCTTAAGGAAGCTAAAATTAGGTAAGCTGTTTAGCTGGAACATAATTTTGAAAGACAGGATCCATGAAATCGATGCCAAAGAAAGTTGGAGCCTTAAAGAGCATTTCCATTACATTTTGAAATTGACTGCCAAATATTCAACTCCATCAATTATTAACCTTAACTGTAGGTGCATTGTTTCCAAGCATTCCTTATTTTTGTCCATTAGAAGAACCATGACTAACTTCAAGTTATGCTGACTCTGTTAGGGGTAGGCTAAAATAAACTCGAAGCACATAGCACAAAGACAGCAAGTAACTGAATGTGCTTCAAGTAGCTGTGCATGGTGACAAATGGAAAAGAGCTGTCTGGCAATTACCTCCAAATGCTCTTTAAGTCTTCCCTTGTAGTTCCTTATGCTAAATGTACTTCCAAGGAGCAGAAGTTAAAAGTTTACACAACTGCTTTGTGTTTTTGTGTGGCATTTGAATGGGAAATGGTATTCCTAACTCTGTGCAAACATTAGTAGTGTGTAGTGTTCTTTAAATAAGGTTCAGTTAACCTCAGAAGCAGCTGAGTTTGTTGCAGTACAGATTCTTCAGTATTCCTCACCTGTTTCTCCACAGTTCTAAAAGCTTCAGCCTGAAGTTGGCAAAGCCAACAAAGCATAGCTTGGAGTTGTTGAACCACATCCAGCTACAGTTGTACAAGCATTAGCCCACTTCTAACTCATCACAGAAAAGATCCTCATGTTGTAAGGAGTGTAAATTACGCTAAACAATAATTTTTCCTTAATCTTCCCTTTCCAACATAGGCTGTTTTCCTACGAGCCTTTAGGAGCTTGGAATAACACAGGATCCACTCTGACCTGGCTGTTCGGAGGTGTAAGTCAGTTAATAGTTGCAGTGCCCTGCTCTGTTTCACAGGTGCAGCATTCATCTTTAGTTCACTAGATGAGTTTTAAACGTGCAAGTAAAGCTAACAACTGCTTTTTGGTTCTCTCTTGCTTTCATATGAAGAAGTCTATTTCTTGTGCAGGGAGCTCCTGGAAGAGAGTGGACTGACTGTGAGCACCTTGCAGAAGATGGGTCAGATCACATTTGAATTTGTGGGCAACTCTGAACTCATGGAGGTCCACATTTTCCGGGCAGATGATTTTCATGGAGAGCCAACAGAAAGCGATGGTAAGTGGAGGGGAAGGAAGGATGCACATTCTCTTCTGAGACAGTATTGCTATTAGGAAATGCAGAACTATTCATGCCAAAATCCCTCCAAGAAGGGAAGCAGCTGAGCTGCAGAGTGAAACTTACTGACAGATACTCAAAAGCAGGATTGGAACTAGGTACTTAAGGTCCTTTCCAACCCTAACTATCCTATGAGTCTATGAGCAAAAATCCCCCAAGAGAAAGTCTCACACAAAGTTGGGTTTTGTTTCTCCCACCAGAAATGCGTCCCCAGTGGTTTCAGCTGGATGAGGTGCCATTCAGTCGCATGTGGGCAGACGACATCTACTGGTTTCCCCTTGTGCTTCAGAAGAAGTTGTTTCAGGGCTATTTTAAGTTCCAGGGATAAGACACAATCCTGGAGCACACCCTGAAAGAAGTGGAGGAAGTTTAAGAAAACAGAAGCAGTCAACCCACGTGCTGCTGCCCACGCTGCACAAGAACACCACGAGTACTACTTCCAAGGGTCTTCTTTCTCAGCTCTCCAGCAAAGGAGGCTGACGTATCAGGTCACTGGGAAGTAACCAAGAAAGTAAGGGGGTTTCTTAGAGCAGAAATAAAAGTAACGAGGTTGTCCATGCTGTGAAGTCTCTGGCTGTGTTACATACACTTCAGCCAGGATTATGTGATGGCAGCTATTAAAAACATACATTAACTCTTTCCTGTGCAGGTGAATGATGTTTTAGGCTTTCCCCTCCTGGCTGGACATGTTTGTTGTTTTTTTTTTTTTAAAGATTAAAGCTATTTTTTAGTAAAAGCATGTGTTGCTCTGTTGTTAAAGCTGGCTGCCTTCTCGACTGGTTAAGGGCCTTTCTGGAGTTGACTTCCGTTCACTAAAGCATTAAGTGGACAGTGATGCAGCAGAATTGATTATCTTTTCTCTGCCAGTTTCTATCCAATTCCTTATTCAGCATTAACTCCTGGGGTAAAGCAAAGCTTGACCAGCACTGTGAAAGCCCTTTGTAAAGTGTAAGTAGAGATCCCTTCAGGATTCTCCAGCTGAAGGTGCATGAGGATATAAGAGTGAAGAAAACAAAAGTCAGGTGGGTGTATAGCACTGCTGGAGCCCTGATTTCACTTCTGCAGCTCCTGCTGTGGACTTGAACTGTTTTGAGCAGTTCAGGTAAAAATATGTTGAACAAAATCAACTGAGTAAATCCACGTTGCGAAGTGCCCTCGCCTACGGCTGCAAGCTTTGCCATGTGTTAGCTGCGAGTGACCTGCTCAGCCCAACTCAGCACACTGGGCAGCAAAGGCTGAATGAAACCATGCTAGAAATAACACAGCACACATGTAACTTCTTACACAAGTTTTGTTTGGTTTTTGCTTTAAACTTTTACAAACACATATAACACAGACTCTTGGAATGTTAATATAGGCTCTGTAAACATTTCCAGTCTAACAGCTGTAGTAATAGTTCTTTAATTCCTGCATTTGGATAAAGTGCTTCATACATAAGGCTATTTGAGCAAAGCAAATAAAAGATACAGGATATTCCAGGCAGGCAAAATTCTCCCCGTCTTAGCAAGACTTCCTTGTCTCCCTCCAGCAGTTCTGAATGATTTATAGCACTCAAAAATGCCCTTCTTCATGTGCTCAGTAAGTTACAGTTCAGAGGATAAGAGTTAACACCTCAGAATCTTGCTTTTTCTTTTGTGCTGCACACAGTTATATACAGAGTTCTTGATACTCCCCTCTGTTCCTGACATAGCATTAAGAGGCTCTGGCTGTTCTAGTGGAGAGAAAGACTTGAGATAAGCAGAGAAAACAAAATAGGCACAAGGAGATAGGCAGCTTGTAGCGGGGTGCAAGACCTGACTGCGTGTAGGAAAGGGGGCGACTGGCAGCTGATACCTGTGATGTTATTTTGGGTTATTTCCTGGTGGAAACTAAATGGCAGGTTGAGAGATGGCAAGTTATTCTTCTGCTCCTCCAGGAACAGAAAGTAACTCCAGGAACAGTTCAGGAAGGAAATGAACAAGTGTGGCTCATGTTTGCGCTTCTATTTGCTATCTCCTCTTCTTTAGCTCCTATCAAAAAGCAGCGATGGTACTGCTCCTACCCAGCCATGGAGACTGACATGTTTTAAACAAGTTCTGTCCCCAGCTGGTGATCTTTGTCTTTTAGGAAAGAGCACAAATTGAAGATTGGAAATTAGCCTGCTAGAAATTCCAGGAATTACACCCTTGCACAATCAAAGTAGAAGAGTAAAAGCACTGGAATGCAGCAAGCTACTGCTGAACACTGAGGCACAACTTGCAAAAATGGAATGAGGGGGAAAACAGGATCAAAGATTAAGGTTGTATTGTAAAGAAAGCTTTGAAAGCCTTTCAACACGTGATACTGGTCAAAAGGTCTCTATATTGCCACTTCACAGCTCAGAGCAGAGGAGGTCTCAAGAGTGACAAACACATATAGCCCTTTTGATAAAACAATTTTCAGGCACGGTTTCAGGTTCTCAGCTGTTGACTACCCCGATACCTCCACAACAGGCTGGACAGAGACACTGACAGGAACACTGGAGGCCTTTTCTACCATCATTGTGTTGAACACATGAAAGTTCCTGTGACCTCCAACACACAGAAAGCTTCCGCTCAAGAAGGCACATTAACTCTTTGGTGCTACATCTTACAGGAGCATCAGTCCTTGGACAGGCATCAATTAGTCTCCTGGTTTGATTAGTGTTTAGTGCAATCTACCCAGCTACCAACAACAGAACCAACTCTATTAAGTCTTGTTCCTACCCTTGTGTATAGCTGGGCTGTTCGCTGCAGAAGGCAACAGCATGGAGGTAATGAGAACTGATTCTCCTACACTGATGAGGGGAGATAAAACAACTGAAGGAAGCTGGATTAACTCCCTGCTGCATTTCTCTAGAGGAAAAAAGCTGTACTTGGTGCTGCTCCCCAAGCCTGGCAGATCCATAAACGAAACAGAACAAATACAGTAAAGAAACCCCTCACATATTGAGGTAAACGTAACAGTGCTATTTGCACACTGACCAGTCTCCCAAAACCAAGGTTTGCAAACTAAGGGTTGTATGAAATAGTGTAGGCAGGTACTTAGGAATGAGACAGAAGCTTGACAGTCCAATATGAGAGAAACTCTGAAAGTGCCATTAGCTGTATTAGCTTTGAGAATACCAGGTCTCTGTTCCCAAAATAGGTGAGCAGAGTAAAACCCAACCAAGGAAACCCACCTCCAAAACTGCTCCTCTCAGAGAGGAGAGGGCTGGAATGGGGCTTTTCTCCAAACAGTGTAATTCCAGTTTCTTTACAGGTCATGTATCAGTTATCACCACTACAGTCGCTGCTTTTGGGCTGCAGAATTCCTGCTTTGGGAGGAGAACAGGAAGAGAGAAATTAGTCCAAAGCCCAAATGTGGGTTTGATGTTTGGGGTGTTTTGTTTTTAAATAAAGTCCAAACTTGTAACTTCAGATGAAAGTGAGAAATGCCAAGTTCCATTCAGGCTAGTACTTAGCAAATGCTCCTGCAGAACACAGCCCTAGTCATCTACTTCCAGCCAGATAAGTCACACAGAAGATCCACCATACAGATACCAGACCTTGCCCCAAAACATGGTATTTTCTCATTCTGTCTGTTTACCACATCAGGCAAACGAGGCTTAACAAGGTTCAAAGACCACACAAACGACACACTATGACCAGTCAGCACCTTCTAAAGATGCTGGGAGCAAAGAGCATATAAAACTGCAGCAACATGCTCTCCACACTTCACCCTCAAACTATCTTCCTGATCAAGACAAGGTCGAGCAGAAAACCCTTCTGTGCCATTCTTGAGATAGTGTCTTCTTTATTACTGTGCTGCACAAATGTCTCCCTCCCAGTCAGTCTGTTCTGGCTGGTGAGCAGAATCTCTGCTGCACCACTGTGGAAATCTTCAGGAGCAGGTATCAACCCTGTCTGGCGGGACATGGCTAATACACAGGAGAGACTCGGGGAGAGTTAACATCTGAATTAGCCTAAAAAGCTCTTAACTCTGAGCAGTTGTTAAACAGGACACCCTACATACTCCTTAAGGCCTAGCACATAAGAAACTCACCCACTTAAGTGCACTTTACATTTTGAGCGGTGTGTGTAATGGTTATGCCTGTCTCATGGAACTGGGCAAGTAACTATCTCACTTCTAAAGAAACTAACCTGTAATTTCCACCTGGACTAGGAAGAACTTCATGTTGCATTGAGTTTTCTGAATTAATAAAGAAAAAGCTTTTCTGATTGGAGGATTTAAATCTATTTCCTGCTAACGGGGACATTTCCCAATGGGAAATACTGCAACGGTTTCAGTTTAAGAGCGAGCACTTACCCTTGGCAACATGCTTCCTTTTTACCCACTCAAAGAAAACACCAAGAAGCCAAGTCCATACTGCCCTTTGGCAGCTGTTTTGACCCCACAGAAGCCAGGTTCAGGAGAATCCTGTTCACACCGAGCTTGGCTGCACACGTAGAGTGTTTTGCTGCACACGTTTGCAGTTTCCTCAGTTATCAGTTTCTCTGGAGGATATGCACCATTTCCCTTGAGGAAACAGATGATTCTATGGCATGCAAGGTCTTCTCCCCCTACCCCTGGCCTCATGAGGGAAAGTCACCCAAGAAACAAAGTAAAACACAGAAAATGTTTGGTCCCTCTATCACAAATCATTCTATTACCAAGGACTGTGCTATTCTGAGAGAGAACTGTCACTTAATTGTCTTCTTTCCTTCAACAAATACACTCCAGTGCTACCCACAGTCAGAAATAAAATGAGTGACAGTAACATCCTGACAAATACTGATTTCCTTTGCTAATGAACTTCATCAGCATCGTGTTCCAGCCTGCTGCTGCAACAGGATACTGCATCTGATATCAGACCAAAGAGAACACCAGCATCCAGGTCAGCAGTTCTCCAGCACTACTAAACAGCTCCTCAAGAGATGGATGTCAGAACCTCCAAAAGACAATAACCAAGCTACTTTGGTTATTGCTGCTCAGGTAGTAGGAGTGGGTTACAACGAAGGAGCGTTTTATTCTATTGCTTTCTCATTTACACCAGGCAAACTCCTCTGAGTTCTTGAACCCAGTTGTCTTTGGCCCAAACTGAAAGAGATGAGCAAGTCCCCAGGCTCTGCAATAGTGAACACAACAGTCTGCCCAGCCCCACAGGGACAATCCTGCTCACACAGCAGCACAGATCCCCACCCCAACCACTTCATTCATGTATCTTGTGCTAAGGTCTAGCAGTGAGAATTCAATTCCAATGGGATGGGGGATGGCTTTCAGCTTTCCTTATGCACATATGTCCCTAACACAGGCCCTCCCCAACTTAAAAGGCAATCCAACTCTACTACAAGCAAGTGCTTCAGATATCTTGTTCATCTCAGCACTTCAGAGATGTGTCAGCACACGTGTAGATGCTCATTACTGGAGGACTGTTAGTACAAGATGCAGAGGCATCAGCAACAACACTGCAGCACTCACTGCACTGGGTCACATCCTGACCCCATGAAGAGTGTCTGCAAGATCACAGCTCTGCCCCAGAGCATTTCAAAATGAAGAGATTGTCTCTTGATCCTTATGTTCTGCCCCACATCCAGTCTCGTCTTAACCAGAGAGCAGCTCAAAGCAGTAGTATTACAAAATGAAAATAGCTGTTTGGAGGATTCATTCTAACATCTGGAGGTAGAGGTCCCACCCCTTCGCAGATCGCACTTCTTGCTCCATGCGGGATGCTCAGCGCATTAACTGGAGAAGAAGTTTCCCTCTGGAGGTGACAATGGTGGAGTTGGCATATTGCTGGATCCCATGAAGAGGCAGCTCAACTTCGGCTTTAATTCATTCCAGACTTTACTCATCTGGGAAT
>JASVEP010049954.1:9224-22561 GCA_032466695.1 Forpus crassirostris | reverse complement strand
TTGTCCCTGCCCATGGCAGGGGGGTTGGAACTAGATGCTCTTAAGGTCCTTTCCAACCCTAACTATTCTATGATTCTTTGAAAAAGGCAGAGCACTCAGCTGCAGCCAGAGACCTCCCCTAAGAAGTAGCTATTAGCAGTATTGTATGCAGCCCCCTGTCTCTGCCCTCCTCCAACAGCCACTCTCCATCTGTGCAGGGAATCAGGAGTTGCAGCCAGACCTGCAGTTCTCACAGCAGTGCTGAAGACAGGGTTGCTTTCTCAGCATTTCTAACACATCAGTGCTTCCATTCATCATCATCTGATCCTTAAATTCACTCCTTTTCTATGCTTCCCTTTTCTGCAGCAGTGCTGGACACTCCTTCAGCAACACCAAACTGGATAAGTCTGGGTTACTGGGAAGCTCTGTAGCCAGCCTGCATTCTTGTTCTACTGTTGTAGACCTGCATGCTTCCCACTTCACCCACACTAGGGGTGGTGAAACCCCATCACTGCTCTGCTGGAGGCTGCAGCAGACTCCTGCTCTGCTCCCTTACCACCCATTGCAGCCACTGAGCAGTGGTGGCTTCTTGAAGTCATGCTTGCGTATTAAGTCACTCCAGTCTCAGCAGTGTTTTAAGGCAACTGTAGGATCTTTAACCACTACAAGTCTGTTATTGAGAGCAGGACTGTCCTGCTGCAGTAAGGCTGAGATCTAGAAAGAGGAGCCTGAGAAATTGGAGCCAGGCACTGAAAAATCCAGGAGCTCTGTTCACAGGGATTGAGGTTTTTTACAGATGGGGGTAGCACAGGCAGTGTACTCCTCTGGGTTTGCTTTGGTTTGTTTCTTCCCCCTCCTAGTTTCCAGTTGTTTTGCATTAGTCACTGATGCTGATTAAAGCCCAGCCCAGATGAAATCTATTAAGGTGACTCCATTACCACTGTCTCAAGTAACAGGAAGGTATAAGCTTACAGACAGATGCAGTTGCTGAGTCCGACCCTACCTACACAATAGTGCCTGTATGTCAGTCACTCCTAAGGAGGTGGTGGTTAGTGGAGAGGTTTGTGCAGGAGCCAAGAAAAATGAACAAAAGGTTAAGCTTGGAAGGGTGGAGAAGGGAAGAGGTGGGTGCAAAGAGGAACTGAAGAGTTGGCAAAGGGGATTCAGCTCCTTCTAAACATACAGCTTCATGAAAACACGACTTGGATCTGTGTATCTGAAGGTTTTTAGAGGCTGGAAGAACAAAATCTCTTGTATAATTTCTCTAGTCCTGACTCATGACATGGGGATGGAGAATTTTTGTCTGTATTTGATCCCCTTGGATTCCTTGGAAGAAGCGTGCAAATGATGCAGCTCCCTGACATACACTTTGCAGAAGATGGGACCATTTCCAAATTGCTGTGTTGGAAGAATCAGAAAAAAAACAGGATGAGGTGAGAGAACTGAAAATAACAGGCCTTAAAGATTCTTGGAGGCTTTGAAAAGGCTGGTTTTGGTGTTGGAGAAAGCTAATTTGACAGAACCAAAACTGTTTTTGCAAGTTAACCACAGCTTAACTGTTGACTCTTCCAGGGGAGATGCAGAAAGAAAGAGCCTCCGTGAACCAGAAAGCGGAGATGAAGAGTGGCTGGTTTGCAGGTCAGAGGAGTCATGGTCAGGTCTCCATCAGGGCAGCCTGCCTGAGCCCCTGTCAGCATCTGCATATGGAAAAACTTCATCAGGACAGAATGTAAGAGGCATTCCTGGACAGCCTGTCACTTAGAGCATTACCCTGCAACAGGAAAGGTTCCTGCTCTACCACAGATGCAGATGGACATATGAGAATGATTTAATCTAGTATATACTCTTCTGCTATACGCATACATGAATTTTGGAGATTCTTTGTAGGCAATGTAGTGAGCAGCTGTGGGAGGAGGTTCACGGCATTGTTTCTCTGCAGTTTGTTGCACAAGTACTGCATGATGCACATCATGTATGAAAAGGGCAAGATGGCAGGAGCTGGCCTCTAGTGCATGTGGTCCTCAGGGTCAGGTGCTGCTGAGGGAGGGAGGGAGGGAGGGAGGAATTGCTCCATCCCTAGGAATGCCTCTGCTGGGCCTGGAGATGCTCCCACAGAGCAGGTTAGTGCTGCCAGCTGGCAGAGAGGCTGCAGCAGGCTCCGCAGGAGGAGGGAAGTACAAAGCACTGTGTCAGAAAAAGCAGGTAAACTTTTTGTAGAGACCAAGCAGAAACTGCGTGGAGTTTTCTGATCAGGGAAACTGAAATTTGCTGGACTGAAAGACTGGAAGGCAAGCTACATGGTTTCCTTGCCTTGTGCAGGGATGTAGCCTAAACTCCCCTCAGTCTTCTGCTCTATACTCATGTTTTGTAATCTTCTGTTAAAGTTCTGTGTTGTTTTGTCTGACTTCTTTTTCTCCTGTTTTTCTTGATGTACGGTTTCAAAGCAAGGTGCAGCTCTTCAGCTGTACTTTATTGACCCCACATGGAGCAGAGGGATTTCTTCACATCAGCTGGCAGCTCTCTCCTGTTTATCCTCTGCACTTTGGGTCTGGCTTATTCGCAGCAGCCTGTGACTCAATCCAGCCCTGAACCTTTTTGAGGAATTGTTCTGTTAGTGACTCCTCATCACGTATTTATGCAATTCATTGTCCTCAAACTATGTAACTTTGCATTTGTCCTTGCTGAATTGCCAGTGTTTTCCAAACTACCATTCTGGTTTGCCAAAGCCATTCTGAATCCTTTCACCAATGTGCTGGCACCTTCTTTTCATTTGGGGATCTGCATGTATGTTTAATGCATTCTTACTGTCCTCTCCCCCAACTAGTAATGAAAATACCTGCTTGTTAGGTCCAAGACTAATCTTTTTGCTGATACGTTCTCCCAGACGGATTGTTGTGCCCTTTGAGATGATGTTTTTCATAGTTTGCTCATTGAAATGCCATGTGAAAATGGCATTGGAACTCTCACAGTGTCTACTGTTTTTTTTCTATATGCAAAAGCTGTTGTCCTGAAAAAGGAGGAAACAATCATTACGACTGTGAGTAGCAGCCAAGATGGGTTTGTCTACGATAAATCACCTCCTTGCTGATAGGTAGGCACTTATAAATCATCTGCTTCTTCCTTCAAGGAGGGATTGAGTTTGTTTTTATTTTCAAGCTGTTTGTCCTTTCTGGGCTGCTGGAGTTTCATCCAGAGGAGATTGAGGGTCTTTGGGAATTGAAAGAATTCAACTGATTTTTTTTATTATAAACTTTGTGATGATCAACATCAGTCCAGTCACTTGGAAAAAATTTATCTCAAGAAGTTCCGTGTTTAAGTTCATGCTCCTTTGTTATGACTTGTGGTGGGTTAACCACTCTGTTACAGCTGGCTTGTGTAAGGACAGCAGGAATTGTGCATGGCCTGCATCAGGTTTCAGGCCTGTTTTCTCAGAGTCCAACTCCTTCCTTTGTCTTTCTCTTTCAGTTTAATCTCATGGTCCCAGATGTGGTGTACGCACAGGTGAGATTCAGAAGGACATGCTGAAGTTTGGTGGAATTGTGTGTACATTCACTACGACCAGAAATTCAATAACATCAGTAGTGAGTAATGCCTTTTTCTCGCTCTAGTACCAGCAATTCACATTCTGGCTTACAAAGCAATCAAAGTGGTGGTTGCCTGGTTTTGCACGAGTTCTTCAGTAGATATAAGTCAATATCTCAGACCACCTTCACACAGCCTAGGAAAGTGCAGAGGTTGCAGGTCATGTTTGTAATGCACTCACAAACTCATGGGAGAATTTCCAGAACAGCTGCTAATTTTAGTCAACCCCACTGTTTCCTCACTTTTATGAGCAGTGGAGCTGCATCAGCATTGTAATACAGAGGAGCGAATACCACAGGCACTGACAATAAGTGTGAGGGACTTTTATGTTATTGCCCACTGTTTAGCAAATGGTCTAGTATGATTCATCATATTCCCAAAATGGGAGCACTGTTACAAAGAGAGAGATTTGGAAATCTCATCTAATTGAGCCATGAAGAAATCAGGCATAACAGAAGAATGGAAACAGCTGATGTACCCCAGGCTGACCATAAAACCAGTTACAAGAAAGTTCACATCATGGGCTGTGAAATCAGGAAAGAAGGGATAACTCTCATCAGTATCCAGCCAGGAGAGGGTTTAACATATGCATAGTGATACCATGCCATCAGGATTTTAACTTGCTGTGATTTAGTGGGCCTATTTATAAAATAGGTACCTGCACTAGTCCTCCCACGTTTTCAAGGCGCTCTCATGTTCTACCAGTCTGTTAGCTGAGTTTTGAAAGCAAGCCTGTGCATTTGAACTGAGGAATTTCTAGTCTTCCAAAAAATGTGGAAGATCTCTTTCGTTCCTCTTCACCTTTCAACCCTGCCAGCAGTGGACTGTGTTGTCTTTCTTATAAACACTTCAAGAAGTGTTTGTTTTGGAAGCCATGCCAAAGTGCTGCTTTTCTGAATATTCAGCACTGGTTCCTGTTTGTCTAGTGTTTTAGATGAGGTTTTAGGTGTCTCCTCCATTAGGCAGGGCATTGCCAGTAGGTTGAGGGAGTTAATCATTCCTCTCTCCTCAGCACTGGTGGGACACATCTGGAATAGTGAGTCTGGTTCTCTGCAGTACAAGAGGCATGGACATAAAGGAGAGAGTCCAGCAAAGGGCCACAAGGATGACTCAGGTCTTGGAGCATCTGTCAGACAAGGAGAGGAGACAGCTGGGGCTGGAGAAGACTCACAGGGACCTTCCCAATATGTATAAATACTTGATGTGAGGCAGTACAGATAGATCCAGACTTTTCTCAGTGGTGTCCAGTGACGATAAGAGGCAATGGGCACAAGCTGAAATGCATGAAATTCTATTTAAACAAGCAAAAACTTCTCTACTGTGAGGTTGCTGAACCCAGGAGGAAGCTGTATGGAGAGGTTGTGGACTGTTCATCCTTGGAGATGGTCAAAGCCTGACTGGCCACAGCCCCAGGCAGCCTGCTGTAGCTGACCCTGCTTTGAGGAGTGGCAGGTTGGACTAGATGATCTTCAGACCTTCCTCTCCCCAAGCTGAACTGTTCTGTTGTTTTCGTGATGTTGCCATTGATTGAGACTCATAAATCTGATTTAGTTAAATAATTCATGCCTAGACCCGCTGTCTTCATTCACAAGTTCCAGTAAGTTTCTTTTTGTGTTTCTTTTAGCTACTGGCTCCATGCCCACATCCCTTTCTGTGACATTTAATTCCTGTCTTGCATACATACAGATATTTCCAGTATCGATTTAATGGATGCCTAAATGCTATTCCACTGTTTATTTCCTTAAAATCCCTTCCTTCATGGTCAGTCTTGGCTTCCAAATCAGTAACCTTTTATAGCCTTTTGATGTGTTTATATTATCCGCTTTCATATTTAACCTCTCACTTGCAAATTGCTGGAGTGGAAATTCCAAATGCCAGATACGCAAACACAAGTCAACATTTTCTGAACCTGTGGTCTACAGCTCTTGCTTCAAAGAGATTCTGGCCTTCCAAAGGATCCTGCAGTGCTTACACTGGGGTCTGAGTTCATTACCTGCCTCAGCTGTCAGCCCCTTGTGTAGATCAGACTCATCTTGACTCATGAGCAATTGCATCAGTAGTTGGAATAATTGCACCAGTATAAACAGCTCTGTAGCTGCAGGCTGTACTGGTTTGGTGCACTGAAGAGCTGAAAGACTGTTTCAGGTTGTGTTGTTACTACAAGAGGGGTTGGGGATGCTAGAGGCTTGCTCCTTGTTCTATAGCTGGGATTTTCAGTTAGTATACCTTTAAAAGGTTTGGTGTGTTGTTAGCTTTTTTTAATGCGCTGAAAAAGTGCATGATTGTTTGTAATCATTTAAGTACATAACCCCCAAATGTGGACACAGCCTTAAACTACAGCAGTGCATCAGGTCTCAGAGTTAGCCTCTTTGACCCGAGCATGTCAAATCGGTGACTACCTACAAGTGCAGGTTGATGCAACTTGCTAGCCCTTGCATAAAACAGCTGAGACAGCTCAGGCAGAGGCGGTCACAGGTTTGCCTCATTGAAATGATGTCAAAGCAGTTGCACTGTTCACACAAAGCTCTTTCTGGTTTGCGTTAGCATCATCTCTAGAAGAGCCGCAGGGATGCCCCTGTATTGTGCAGGGTATCACAAAAGTGAGTCACAGCCGTCTGTCTTCCTCAAGCTGAAAGCTGTATGGAGTCTGGAGCTTGACTTCTGAGGTCCAGTCAAACACCAGCTACTTTAAACCTTATAACAGTATTAACACCAGCTTGTAGACAAGCTGCTCAAAGGTTCAGAGGAATCACTTAAGTACACAAGCTTCTTACTTACAGATATTGGGGTCCTTTTCTATAGATGCTGGGGACATTTTGTGGTTAAGGAAGCAACTTGAGAGACGAATTTTGTGAAAATCTCTTAGTCATTATCTGTTCTCACTATTTGTTTTTTGCACTCTTGCAGCAAAAGAGAAATTATTGCAAGTATTTATCTTTTATATATGCAGCACAGGCATCTCTGTATATATAGTGCAGGCATCCTTTTGGGGCTTGACTCAGAGTTGCTCAGAGTCTAAAAGAGGTCCAGCTGTACATTTTGGTGACTGCAGGTGGTTTACAGCTGCTGGCAACACAAAGGCACAACCTGTCTCCAGAGGATAGTGGAAGGTGGCACTCTCCTGCGTTTCCAGACTGCAAGAGTGGCTTTTACTGCTCAAGTATTTCGCAACCTCGTTACTGCCCAGTGTGTGTAACAACTGATAGTAAACCTGCAAGAGAGTACAGCAGAGAGGAGAGTGTCCTCATGCTGTTTCACAATACTGCACGTTTGAAGTTCCTCAGCTGTGCTAAGAGGAAGTTGTTATTCAGTTTTGCTGCCATTTATGGAAGGATAAAGCTCCAGTAAACTTTCTCTGAGGCGTCACCTGGAAACCACAGAGGTACAAATTCATATTTGCCCACTGCCTGTTGAAGATGCTACCAGGATGAAGGCTAGGGCAAGGAGAGCGCAAACCCTGATTTGAGGAGCAAGGCAAGGACAGTGCAATCCCCACTGCACAGGAGCTACACTGCTCAGCACACACTATTGTAACCCCCCAGTGGTTATTGTCAGGAGTTGAAGACTGACATTTCATAGGAGAGGGAGCAATACTGTGTGACTGGTGTGTGTAGGTGCAACAAAACAGTTCACAATGTAAGTTGTTGCCCATTCTTTGGGTGACGGTGATGAGGTTGTGCTGATAGGGATCAACCACTACTCAGGTTTAGCGCTCAAATGAGGACTGGTTTTGATGGAGGGCAGAGAGGCCTCTTATCATAGCAGCCAAGATCAAAGGAAGATCCTTTTTCCTATGGAGATATCTGGTCCCCCTGTGCCAGCTGTTGCTGAGGTTGGCACATGGGAAAGCTCCGTCCTTCCTTGGGAAGGTGAGAACAGGACTTGCAGAAGGTGGAGCAGGTGCTTAGTGCTGAGGTCAGAAGAGGGGCTGAGAACCACTAGATTAGATCTGCATCACTGAGGGCAAGTTCAGATGGTGGGAAGGAGGAGTAGGATGCCCTTTTAGAATGCACTTAGCTGTGGTGTGCATGAGTCACTGCACATCCCACCAGTCCCCCTTTCTCTTGATAATGCTGTTCCTCAGGTGTCTGTGGACCTTTGCATGCCTCCCTGGATGCTTGAGCTTCTCTGAGATGTGGTGGACATGGCCAGCACGAGGGATGAATCTGCTGTGGGTGTCTGAGCACCTTTCTTGACTCCTTTCCCCTTTCAATGAGCTGGTATGGGGCCCAGATGGTGGGTGCAGGTGCCTGGTTCACATACACTACAGCTGGCCAGGCCCAGTGAGACTTGCAGGGGCACAGCTGGAGGGGACCACAGCTTGGCAGCTTGTTGTCTGCACCAGCAGGACACTGTCCTTTTGATGCAGGCTCCTGCCTCAGCAGGGAAGGTTCAGGGAGTCCAGGTTGTGGTGGAGCAGGACATGAAGCTGTGAAGTCTCTTTCCCTTTTGGCCATGCCATTTGGGGCTGTGCGGAGGAGGTTTGGGATGTGGCTGTGGCAAGAACCAGGCAGCTTGGCAAGGCATGGGAGTGTGCTAGTGCTGGTCAGAGAACTGACAGGGCAGACACCAAGTTTGCCTGGTAATGTGTGGTTCCCTCCTGTAAAACCTGCCTGTGATATTTGTGTGTAACCAAGGTGTCTATTGGCGGTTAAAAAATCCAACAAACCAGCACAAATACTTTTTTGTATGAAGCAGATTTGACAGAGATTGGGTGAGTGCTAATGTTCTGCTTGAGAAATTAGAGTGTGAAAGCCTTGGCCAAGGTAAGTCCATGTCACATCAAGATGGATGTCTGCACCAGCAACCAGAGCTGTTCTGCTCATGAGTGCTCAGCCCATCCATCAGCTCTGCAGAAGGCTGGTAGTGCTAGAGGGATGGCCCAGGGAAGGATGATGAGGAACCAAGTGTAGTTAAGCCATGTACACACTTCAAATGAGGTTTTTTTGTGCCTTCTCAAAATAAGCAGTCTCATAACCCACTATCTGGTTCAGTGTTATCCACAGCAGAGCACTGTGTGCTGTGCAGGATATATGCTGTCGGCCATTATCACCACCACACACCCAGCACGTGCTGTGAAGAGTTCCTGCACCAACAGCTTCTTATCAGTAAATGTAAAAAGAGGAGGAAAAAGTGGATGTACTAAAGAGAAAGGGGAAGGATGCATTGGGCAGCAGTGGGAATGGAGACACACAAGTGCTGTGCCACTTGTGGTTGGTGCCTTTCAGCATCCCCTGTGTAAGCAGTTACTGCAGGACCTTGTACATCCCCACCAGACCTTGCAGGAGCTCTGTCCCACAGCTAGGACAGCCTGCAGCAGGGGACACTTTCAGTGAGGCTGCTGGCCTGGTGCTCAGCCCTTAGCAAGTGAATTGAGGCATCAGTTGAGCAGGCAGGAGTGCCTAACCTGATACCCTGACCCTCTGCTGAGGTCCTGCTGGGTTGACTGAGTGCCTTGTAAATACTTCATATGCTTTAGGTTTCTGTCTGATGCTCCCCTCCTCCCTGCAGCTGATAGCTACTGGAGCACGGTACTAGGAAATACTAGTACAGCATACTTTGAATTCACATAGATTTTGTAGAAAAAGAGTTTGAGACTTCCCTTTTTTAGAATGAGAACGCTGTTGTGAGTACAACCGTGTGGCATCTTGTTTGGAATTTCCCTTGCTTTCTATATATACACATGCAGCAAAGCCACAGGAAATGGAAGCTTTAAAAAAATACCATAGAGCATAGGTATCTGCTGCTTGAATAAGTTTTATTCTTGTAGTCAGTTTTATTATTAGTGAGCTTTTAACCTCGAGGTGTCATTTAAGGCTTCTTGAAAGATGTGATGTCCTAAATCACTGGAGGAAGAAGCAGGCATTGCCTGAAAAGTTGCAGGAGACCTGAGAAGCTTTTTCGGCCTTATACTGGCAACAGAAGACAGCATTATTGTTGATGTTCTCTCTTGGGGCTTTTTGGGGTACGGACCAACTTCTGAGGCTTCTCCCAGTTGTATTTTCTGCGATGCAGTGAGGCAGTCTTGCCTACAGCTGCTGCTGTGATCGTGTGCTAAGGGCCTACATTCTAGTGAAGTCCAGGGGTAATGAGAACCAGCAGTTAGTGAGTAGACGGTCTGAACTTCTTGTTGGTGAGACCACTGCTTAAGAGCTCTGAGCTTGTCCAGGGTCTGAACTCAGGCTGGTTTGGAGAGCAAAACTGAGGGAAGCTCAGTTAGTGAGGGAGACATTTCAGAAGGGATGGACTAATCATGAAGGTAACTGGACAAATACATCTTGGCAGCTCTTGGTGTGCTAAGACACATTCCTGCAGGACCCAGAAGAGATAGGTACCTTGCTTCTGCCTGCTAGCCTCCTTGGACCTACACTAGTACTCTGTCTGTCTTCTAGTATTAGCATGCGTCTCCAGAACATCAGCAACTAGAGACTTACTGAAGCCCAAGCAGGCGTTTACTTCACCTGATAATGGGGTTCATTTATCTTGGATGCCTTTTGTCACCAATACAGCAAATAAGGAACTGAGTGCCATACAGTCACATCAATTTTCTGTACAGTTTCAGGAGCCTCTTGTGTGAGGCCTTGTTGCTGCAGTTCTGCAGATGATGTGTGTTTCAGTGAACTAGTGCTCTACAAATGGATAATGAAAGTTCACGAAGTTTATGCTATTGAAGTTCATTTTATGCAGTTACTTTCTTGGCATGTTTTTGTTGCTTTCTTTCAGGAAAGAAGATGGGTTGCTGTCACCATGTAACCAAACAACTACATGCACCACTTTCCTTAATCTAAAGGGTTCAAAAAATGCTGGGCATTTGTGACTGCTTTCACTTCAGTAATGAAGCTGACAGGTTTTACGCATTCTGCTCTGCAAGCTGTGGATTGTAAATGTAGGTGGTTATGCTTGCTTGGGGGATGCCTTGATGTGTGTGCTTTGCCTGATGAGGAGATGGGAAGTAAAGATTTTCTAGTATTTACCCAAGAGATCTACCAGTGACTTCAGTGTAAAAGTCACAGCACTGGGTAACAGGCAGGTTTTCTTAGGATAGGTTATGCCCTAGAAACAAAAATCTGCATGTATGATACCTGTAGTTCTTCACAATGTGTGTAACTGAGTTCTTGGTTAAGCCCAAACAAGAGAAAAATAGGTAAGCCCCCAAAAAACTCAGTAGGAAATGGTAAAGTAAAAAAGCTCTGAAGCAAGGTGGTTTTATACTGAAAAGAAACAGGTCTGTTCTAGATTTTTGCCACAGACATCCAAATTTCAGTCATCACTTATTGCACAGCTTTAGGTGGTAGCTGGAATCTGTGCTACTTCATGTGTTTATGTCTGTTGGTCCAGTGTGGTCCACATTGTAGGTACATTTGGTTTCCCAGCACTGGAGTGCCCTCCTTTCTCATTATTCATACCAATCTGGCTCTGCTTTGACTTGGGACTAATTTATAGGTCTTAAATCTACAAGGATAGGTACAGTTTGTGTACTGCAGATTCTCACATCTAATTCTTGCATCTATTTCGAATAGTTGTAGGTCAGCCTGTCCAATTCTAACCCACAGGGGCTAGCATAAGTAGAAAACAATAGCAGACTTAAGTTTCTGACATATATTAAAGTAGTGATCATCTCAGTGCAGCAAAAAAAAGCCACTGCCAAGACCTAACTTACTTATTACCGTGTTTCTAAGTGTCTTGTTAATGTCAATTACTGGGAAAAAAAGTCCGTATTCTGCTATATCAGTCCCTGTCAGTATAGTATCGATGTACATTGAAGCTGTAAACAAGGTTTGTCTAATGAGAACAGTCAGGAAAAGTAAGATTAGTTTATGCCACAGGAAGTTTAATCATCTGTTTCTCAGCCTAAATTCTGTGGGCTGCATCTGATCTCTGAGACCTTAAAAGGCAATGTCTAAAATGGTCACTAAAAAAAAAGGAAAAGAAAAAAATCTCTGCCTGTTTGTGCATGTTGTGTTGGAAAAACCAAGCTAGTAATCAATCACAGGTTTGCAGTCAGTTCAAGATTAGATTGCACACAATGGCCTAGGAATCTGTTTTGGTAGTATCCCACCTAAGGCAACATTTGGCATCAACCATCTTCCTTTAGGGTTGTAACAGCATCCTGAGAAGGAAGTATCAAGGAAATAGCTACAGTCCTCCTAAAGTGTAGTACTTGGAAGGAAGCAAGGCAGGAGTGTCATTATACAAAGCAGTTTTCTTTAATTATGAAAGGTTATGGTTGTACTCAGCCTCTACGTTCTTTACTCTGTATCCCATCGTTAACTCTTGATCTGACATAGAAATATCTGAAGCCAAGGCTGAAAAACACTGTGGCCCTGTTATAGCTGTACACTTCAGCTTCTGATACTTCTCAAAACAGGCCCCTGCTACTTGCTGAAGTTATCTCCATTGCAGAGAGGATAAGAAGAAATATAAGCAAGCACTGGCACAGTTACAGAAGTGTGGCAGGGTAGGGCGTTAAACACATTCTTGTGCATCTTAAAGGCCATTCTTCCTCGTAAATGAGGAGTGGTTTGTCAACATATTTGAAAATAGTCTGACACTGAGGTAATGAAATAACTCTTATCTGAAACCATGACATTTAGTTAGCCCTTAGTGCAGTTCCAGGGACTGTTTCACCTTTAAATACTTACACTGAAAGAGATTTTTGACTACTTTACTAACATAGTAAAGCAACTGCACGATCACTTTTATTATAAAAATAATCCTTGGGTAAAATAGAAATAAAGTCAATAGTTAACACAAATACACATTTACAAATGTGTAAAATCAATAAAGGCACAGAAAAAATAAATATCCCTTTACACTCTGTGCAAAAAGACAGGCCAGTCTTAGTCAATAACCAGCCCTTTTACGATTTCTTCACTTCTCCTGATTTCAGTTGAACACAAGGTTTTTCCGATGTGATGTCTGAAAGTTCAGCCTCAATAGGCAAGAAAATACTTCACTTTCAATCCAGATACAGCACAACAAGGTTTTTACTGTCTTCTGCCAAAGAACTCCTCCCCTGTTCTTCAGCTTACGTTTCTGGAAGAGGAGTTGAATCTCAAGTTCAGTCATCTGTTTTTCCCGAGCCTTCAAACTGCTGTAAAGAATTAGACTCTAACACAACTCAATCTGCACTCTGAAGCTAACTATCATTTATGTTTCAGTTTAGTCTGTAACAGGATTTGCATTAAGCTTGCATTCCTTGTAGTTGTCAAAAATAATTCCTCATGAAACGCTTTATCTTGAAGCCTTTCATACAGTCCAAGAGAAGGTGAAATCAAGTCAGAGGTAGATATTGCTCATTCTCCTGATTCCTAAGAGCTGAATCACTGGGGCTTAGGACTGAAGGAGATACGTCCAGAACAAGGTTTTGCTGTCTGTAGAGTAGTGATCGACTTAACACGCCTCACACCGCGTGGTCACTGGCAACATTCAGCAACATGCTTCAGGAATTCATCGCTGAGTTCATCACTGAAAAACCTCATACAATGAGGGCATCTAAGTTCACCCTGTGCCCTGCCCTCGAGTTCCGAGTCTCCACTGTCTGCAGGAGGAGAAGCTTGTTCAGACTGTGAAGATGTCCTTCTCGTGCCTGTTTGGCCTGGGCTATTGCCTCGTAGATGTTCAACGTTCGTCTGCACATACATATGATTTTGGTTACCTATGTGAACTCTGAAATGACTGTTTGTGTCTCTTGAGTCCTAGAAAGAGAACACAAGAGCTCTTGAAAAAGGTGCACTAAAAAGATACTCTTCCATAGAGTATTTTATCACTTTTAT
>JASVEP010049923.1:0-21057 GCA_032466695.1 Forpus crassirostris | reverse complement strand
ATATTTATATGTTGTGGTTTTTTTTCTTTACCAGTTTTAACCTGGTTATCAAAAGAGCATTAAAACAAATTGCTGTTATTATACTGACTTCCTAAATATCCTTACAGCATGATTGTTGCTAGTGATCCAAGCAGCCATTAACAAGTCCAAGTATTATTTTGCTGTACAATGACTTGCGTTTCTCAGACAGAAGGCTGGCATCCTTTGATCTTTCAGGCTGCTTACCTGAGCAAGATAGATAGATTTTTCTTTTCCATTTCAAGTATCTTAGTAGATTATTGCTACTCTGTTGGTTGTCACTCAAGGTTATATCACCCTGTCCCCATCCAGATCACCTATATTGCTGCATGTAAATTGTAGCATGTCAAGAAAGACCATATCACTAATTGCAATGGAAAAAAAAAAGACCATAATAATAAAGGGACAGCTGTTCTATTGGTGGCATGTTGATGTCATGCAGATTGAATGTGACAATGGAAAGAACATTAATAGTGACAGCTAAATAAAAAATCTAAACCAAATATATCTCATGTAGATTTGCAGCACTGAAGAAGCTTCTTCTTTGTAAGAGATGGAAAACCAAGAAATCATCATACTTAAGAGTAATGGTTTATCTTTTAAGCTTTTATTTAGTCTGGAAAATTAGAATAACAAGAATATCATATAAGTTTTCTGTGCAAGAATGAGGCAAACTAAAAGGTATAATAAGATATGTTTTCACAACCACTGAAAGCGTATTCTGGAAACGGCTACAGAAATAATATATAATTGGAGGATACATTCTGTCCATCAGTCATTACTGCAAAAGCTTTTGTACACTTGTCCACCTAAAAGGATTAAGCAAAGCCCTTTGCTGAAGAAGAAAGGTGAAAAGAAAGAAGTGTATTAAAAAAAGAAAAAAAAAGGCAAAAGTATCACCTTGTCATGCATTCAGGACACTTAGCAATATTATAAAATGTTGTGATTTAATCAATACTTCTTCATGTTCCAACTCTTGCTACTAAGGGCCAGACCCTGCTCAGCTTCCCTGGTCTCTAGTGTGCCTGAAGAATGAGGAAAAAAAAAGAGATGAGATATGTCTTGCTGTTCTTAGGCCTCTGTGGCCTCAACTGTGCATAGCTGTGCAAACTAAAGACCCTTTTTTTCCTAACATCAAGAGTTGTTCAGCCACACATTTAAGCAAGATTTACAGCAGCACAGTTAATCATCATAGCAAAACATGAGGAGACAGTTGAAGTTTTTTATGTATTTGAAACATGAATTCAAGCATCCATCTGGGGACATAGGGAATTACAGATCCATTCTTCAAATGAACCAGAGCTATGGTTGCCCATTTTCTACGAAAGGTTTTGATAAAAACCATAGGCTATTTTCATTTGTAATTTAGGTCTTTCCCCCTGAGATTTACAAGGTCACTAACAGATAAAGCCATGTTCTTCAGTTTCTGTGCACTTGTAGTTTGCAATAACAGAAGATCTGGAACAAAGGAAACTCTTGGCCATTTAGGATTGAATTGCAGACTTGAATTTAAAAGTATCCAAAACTGGCATAGTAAGTTAAGAAACATTAAATGTTCTTTTCTGTATGTATTCTAAATAAGGCACACAAGTTCTTTATGGTAAGTAATCATGAAGCTCTTTAAAGAATGACATGCTGATAGATACTTATATGTGTGAACAGATCTTACTGTTTGACCTATAATGAGGAATTAATTTTCTGAAGATGTCAACATGAGGTTTTTTGTCTTTTCTGGGAAAGGACAGATGTGGCTGACAAAAGACACTGGATTATTTTGTAATATGTGGTCTTTGTTTCCATTCTCACCCGGACTTAAACTGGAAATTTTTTATTCACTTGAGCTACTTTTACAATGAAAAATTTATGGAAAGTAGTGCTTTTTTTTGCAGAAAGTCAGATGAACATGCAGGAAAAAATTTACATCAGAAAATTCCTACTTAGGTCTGCTTGTAATATTCCAACTAATGTGGCTAAGAGAATAGGTGTTTTCTAGATTTCTGGTAACTTTTTGATTGAGGCTTTTTAACTTTTCCTCCAGATGATACATAGCACAGGTTCTTTGAATTCATAGACTGTTAATAACTGAAATTCAGACACCTCTGAACACATCTTGGTGGATTTCCAAAGACGGCAATAAATGTGCAACATAAAAATCAGATTTCTGTTGTATTCTTATGAAAAACATTTCTAGAACCTGATGTTACCATGGGTAATGCTGTGCCACTGGCAGAAAACATTGTCCCTCATCATGGTTTTTATACATTTACAGAAACTCAAAGGTTCTATAGCGCAAACTGTTGTTTTATGAACACTAATATTTCTGAGTTTGACTTCTGTAGTTTCATCTCTTTTAAAATCATCAAATTGTGTTTGCAATATCTCTTTTATTTAAGCAGCAGTAGTCTTGCTCCTGTCTCTTAATTTGTCTTTTCCCTTGTAATTACATTTTTGTTGAATCAATGGACATACGGAAGCTTTTAAATTTCGTGGTTTCCTCCTGAGAGTCTTCATTTTCAGAAGAGCTTTCATCTGAAGTTCAATTTCAATGTCAGTATAGTTTGCTAATCTTTCAAGTCTTGATGGTTCAATCATTCAGTAAACGCCTTGGATGTTTAGTCACATTTACCAGGTAATCTGAGGCCAGCCCTCATCATATGTAAGTAGGTAGAATCTGCTTACTGAGATGGGAGCAGTTCTCTGTTATCTGTATGGAAAGTAATATAGAGTGTATGACCAACCACAATTTATATTCACACATTTTACTTTTCAGTTAAAAGCACAATGTAAATGTGTTTCTGATATAAATGTACCTCTAACAACAAACCATGCCATATCCTGCTACACTTCCTGGTTTTATACGTTAAAATGTCCAATACACAATGACAAAAGAAATCTGGAATAGAAATCTCATTTGGAAAATGTTTACCACAAATTTATCTGCCTTTAGTAAAAATAGACTTGTACACATGACACTGTTATACAGCTGTGGACTTGAAAAATGACCACAGAGCAGTACCTACTATGAAAAGCTATTAGTATTGATATGTTTTCATACAGTTGTATTAGTGCCGATGTGAATTGGAATCAGCCACAGTCCCAGAGCAACTTGTGCTGAAAAGCTTTACCAGCTGAGATGAAATGACTGACTTCCTATTCTCCAGTATGACAACTCTATAGTGACAGAACTGCTGACTTTTTTATTGTCAGACAAAAAGGTAAACTGTGTCATAAGTCTTCTGATTATTCCTCTGGTTCTGATCTTTCTTAGGCAATGTCACTTTGAAATTTGTGGGTTTGGTATTCAATCAGAATGCAGCATTAAATATTAAACACACCTGGAGGAACAGACTGCTATTGAATTTAAGGAAAATGAGACCATAATAGATTAAGCAAATATTTTGCTTTAGTTTTCTTCATTTCTTTTGTCCTTCCACTTCTTCAGGTATCTGACTGAATTTACATTTCCCTACAGTGAAGAGAACTCATCTTCAACTGTGTGAAGAGCCTCTTTTTAAACTTGTAATCCAAGTAGCACTGAATTCATATGAATAATTCGCTGTATCCATGGCAAAGCTGTTCTCTTGTTACATTTTGCCTTAGGTATCTATCATTTGGAAGAATCATCTTAAACCATCAGGGTATGCAAGCCTTGAAGAACCAGAAAGGTTGTCCTTCAGATATGCAGTTATTAAAATTTATGAATTATTTTCTAGCTGCACATATGTGGTAGCACGGTTTTGTGACAGAGAAACAAGGTGCACTTTAGAACTTAAAATTATCTAAGTTGTGGCTTAGGTGCCACAGTTGTGGCTATGCTTCTTTCTCTCTCCCACAGCCCAGCTTTCTACCCTTTACACTTTTCTGTCACTATGCTTATCTAATTCCATGAAAAGTTGGTGTACTGAGCCAAACGGACAATAAAAGTGATCCCTGGCATTCCTTCTATAGAGTCAGCTGGGTGTAAGCAAGACGTTGCTTGTCCCAGTTTCAACCAGTTTAAAATCCTGTGGAGCCACATTGTCAGAATGATACATTAGGGCTATCTTGCTACCCTGTACTAAATTTTATTTCATCTTTATACAGAGACGTAGGACCACTTTTGATAGTTTTGTAAGTGGCCTCTATTTCATAGCTTCAGATCTGGATGATGAGGGAACTCCCTGTTTCTTAACAGCTCTTCATTAAGGCAATTCTTTATAGGGATCCTGGGGCTATGAGTAGCATTCAAAGTACATGTGCACAGACTGTCACTTTTGCTGTCTCCTACAAAACTTACCTTTCTGGGACTTGTTCTTTTTCTGCTACATTCTCTGCACTTAGGCATCTTTTTTTTCTGGTAATTTGCAATATCTTTGTGTGATGGCTAATTAGAAGTCGGTATTAGAGGTCAGAACTGAGATGAATTCTTTATATCTAAAAGATAAGCTAGCAAGCTTGATAGGAAAGAGAGAAAGAGCAAGATCAGTGTATCTTATCTCCTTGGATGCCAGCACATTTTTTTGGACCAGGCCAATGGGTTTGACTTGAGTGCTGTAGACATACTGCATTGCAGATCATGTCTGGAGGGCTACATAAGTTTGTACGGTTCTGCTTGTGCAAGTGTCCTTTACTTGCTAATAACAACAAACACATGTACTAGTAAATAAAGCCAGAGAGTAACTACTCTTTGTTAATGAGACCAGCTGTCACCAAATGCTATGGAGGAAGACACCAAAATGTTTGTACTTGTCCATGGGGCCCACTGAGAATAGCCCCTGACCTTTGCTACTCCCCAAGCAACACCCAGGCTTCCCTCAAAGTGAGTATTCATTTGCTACTCCCCAAGCAACACCCAGGCTTCCCTCAAAGTGAGTATTCATTTGCCCAAGCCAAAATTGTGCCAAGGATCATGTGAACAGTTTAATGATATGCCTTGTGTGGTTTATCCGTACAGATGTAAACTAAGGCTGTTCTTGTGCTTCTGACTTAAACTAGGCTTAGGGAACATTCTCTGGGCCTGAAGCTGAATGATACAGACTTTGGTATATCTAGGCTTTATTATTTATATAATATTATTCAGTTTATTTAATAATATTTTTAATGCATTTTTTTCCGTTTCTAGTGTCTGATACATGACAGCTGAGTTGCATCCCACCAGAGTGAAGTTTTCATAGCACAACACTGAACATATATATGACATATCCTGAGGTAGGACATAAGTGCATATGGCATGTATTGGAGGATGGAGGGCTTACTAGGTAAGGCTGGAGGACTGGGTAAGGTGGAGAAAGCAAGGTATGGCCCAGTCTTTTCCATAATGCCTCTTAGAAGCAGTCCCTCGCACATGCCGTTCTCAAGAGCATGCTTTGGCCTTGGCCAAAGTATTAGTTAGAATGGGCCAAAATTGTGCAGAGGAACACGCTTAGTCTTGGGTAGCATGGATGATCAGTAGTGCTGACATGCGTTGTTTGGCCTTTCTCACTTACTGATATAAAGAAGCGTGAGTATCGTATGATTTTATGGTCCTAGCTCCAGTACTCACTCCTCAGTCATGCTGACTGCCTTCTGCAAAAACCGTCAGCACAGGAGACTGATTGCTTATGCTGCTTGTGGAAACTAAGAGGCATAAATTCAAAGTAGCACTTGACAGGTTCAAAACAAGGAGAAGAATGTGGTTCTTCGCTCAGGACGTAGTTACGCTGTAGAAATCCTTGCCACAGGATACTGTGGAGGCTGAAAGTTCACATGAGTTCAGGGAGGAGGCTGCATAAACACACAGAAAAAAAAATCCAGTGTTTACTGACTTTGTGGAAGCTACATCTGGCTCAGAGAGCCCCTAGAATGCAATTGCTGGAGGCTGGGAGCATGTCCAGGGAAATTATCATTCTGTATTTTGCCTGCTTTTCTACTTTTCCTGTGCATCTTTGGCTGCTGTGAGAAACAGGATACTGAGCTAGAGTTATCTGGTCCAGCTGCTGTGCTCTCCATATTTGTCTTCAGTCTCATCTCCCTCACTGTGCATGAACTTGGATATACATGTCTGCCTGCAGCTTGGACTGTTCATTTTTTTCCGTTGCTTTATGTGGGGATTTAGTTCGGACAGGATCAAGCTGTATGTATTTATTAAGGGCCTACAGACACAGGCTCTTTTGTCATCATAAGCTTCCTGCTTAGCTTAAGTAAGCTCGTTATTAGCGTCTGTATATCCTCTCTCATTTTTCCACTCAGCCAGAGCAGACTGTTCCTTCTAGGAAGCAGAAATTTGGCTTTTAAGACCATTAGTGCCTGTGCTAGTAGATTATCTTGTCCCCAGAAAAAGTTACTGTGATTCTTTAACATTGCAATAAACCCTTCCTTTCTCTTGTACCTTTTCCTGTCAGCATCTTTTTTATCTTTCCCAGAAACTCTTGACTTTCTGGTGCATTGTCGGTAACAGGTGGAAGAAATCTTGAGTCCTTTTGCATTGTGCAACAGTGTGCAGCATCTGAGCAGCAGCAGCATAGAGTGTCTGCACTTAGTATGTCAGATACGTCATAACTTTTCAGTTTCAGTTCTGTTAGCACTTTTTACCTGCAGGTCCTTCAATCGGCTCATATTCTAGAAAATAGAGCAGTAATTTACTATGACATGACTTCCCCCATTAAAAATGAGCACATCTGTTCACTCAGCTATGGCTTCTTCAGCACCCTCCAGCAGCAACATAATTAGAGCTCTGATTGCAACCTGCTAATGATTCCTTCCCCGAATACCTCCCAATCTAATTTTAAATGCGACATAACAAATGGAGCTAATAAACAGTAAGGAGAGAACATGATAACAGTAAATGAGTTACAGCAATATTGCATATGAAAATTTATTTAAGCATTGATACAATTGTAAACTCACAACCTTCTATAGGCATTGCAGTAGTGTCTTAGAACAAGGTAACTAAAAGATCAAGGAAAGGTTTTCTTGGATGTTTAAGTCTGTGGAAGAAGACCAAAACGAAAGATGTAGAGGTACATACAGAACCCTATCACTGGGCCTGTCTTGCATATTGTATCTTATTTAAACTTGTTAATACTAAGGATACAAACAAAATTTGCTTCTATTTCTAATAGAATTTTTCATCTATTTCTAGTCGACATCTTAAAGTCTGAATTTTGTTCTAGGAGGTACACTGTTCTTTCAGAAAACTTGTTTTTATCAAACTTGAGATTAAAAAACAAATTCCAAGACCTTCCACTGATTTGAGAAGGCAGCTGATCAGTTTTATCTATCATTGCTTAGGTATATATGAAGCCCATACTACTATCAGTAGTCAAAAAAACCTCTAAGGAAGGTCAGACATGTAAGTTTAAAAGACAGTACTATTAAAATTTTTTGTACTATTGAAAGCTTTAATTATTAACTCATTATAGAAATTGGTATTTTTATCATGGTGAAGAAAATAGTAATTCTGCTGTTGATTTCTGTAGGTTCAGTATTTTGTCCATGATGTATAAAGCAGCTTCGATTTAGTAGATTTAAAATTGTGCTAATGTCACATTATGTATTCAGCAGTGCAGTGGAATACTCATTCTTGGCCATTTAGATGTTCTGCTAAATGTTACAGAAGCACCCAAAGGTAAAGTCACTGCTTTCCTCTCCCCTTTTTTTTATAACTTCTGTTTATCATTGAACACCATATGGTGCATGTCCTTGACATCATTCATCATTCATCAACATTCATCAGTATAATGCTTTCTGTTCGCCTGTTGTACATGCTGGTGTCAGTCATCCTGTGATTCAGAATAAAGGTGTTCTCCAGAGTTTGTTTGTTTCCAAATATCAAATACTGTGGATGAATTATTTATGTAAACTTAATTATTTCCTATTAAATTCATGGCTGTATAAATCTTATGCATCAAAGAGTAAGCAGATTGCCAGTGAAGATCAAAAAGAATGTCTTTCTTCACATGCAGTATTGATAGATAGGTGGATGGTTAAGAACAGGGCTTTTTCATTGTCCTGCAATATCAAGTATTGACCAGAGTGTGAAACAGGGTTTGCTCGGTTGATCTATTGTCTTTCAAATTTAGTATCCTATCTTTCTTAAACCCTGGAATTATTTTGTAGGTAACTAAGAAATACACAGGCATGACAGAATAAGTTATTCTGCAATTCATCATATCTGCATTAGGATTGCCAAGAAGGAGGCCAGATGCAATTAGCAAAAATTACACTTTGTCAGCATTGTAAAAATTACTTACAAACTTACATAGAAATATCTTGACGGTAATGAACAGAAGATAAGAGTTAAGGAAACAATAAGGGTTACTTTTCCTAGTCAAAAGTAATTTAGATCCACTTTTGGGCTTTTTATTGTTCTGTTTTAAAGTGTGTTCCATTTAAATGATGCTTTATTCTTGATCTAGCTGAATGTCATCTTTGATTTTTATGTCATATTAGAAAATACTGGGTTTTGAAATCTTTGCATTAACAATGTATACCCTTAGAAACCTTTTTGCTGTAGATACTCAATGTCAGAGAAGTCATATCACTTCTCAGTGAAACAGTAACCTGAGGAACCTTTCAATATTGCTGTGTAAAACTTCTTGAAAATCACATAGAAGACAGTGCCTCAGAAAATTTTTTTGAAAAAAATCAAAAATATAGCTTCATTTTTTTCAACTTTTATTGCTATATTGAATGCTGTGGCTTTTTTCTGATCCTGCTTAGAATAAATATTATTAATTTGTGTTATGTAATAGTTTATTTGGACTATTATTTTTTAGATCTATTTGATAAACCATGTTCAGCTGCATTGGAAAAAGGATTCTTTGTTTTAATAAAAAAAAGCATGAAGGTGTAATCTAATGAAAATCTATGTAAATTCAAAGTTTTGTTGTTAGAAGCAGTCTATGTGCCATTGTAAAGTGCAGTAAAATTCCAACTGACTTTGCAGGGAAAAGGAGATGGCTTTGGAAACTTGGGCTTAGACAACAGCAAAATCAATATGCAGAGATACAGGTGAGAGACTTTCTTCCCTTTCTTCCATCAGTTTCCATGCCAGTTCTCTTTCCCCATATCCCAGCATATAATATTGTATTTAATGTTTTCTGCTGCTTTCTCTGTGAGGTGGTGGTGTTGAGTTAGCCCCTTGTTGCTTCCCCAGCATGGCTAGGTTCTGTAATTACCAATCTGGGCAATTTGTGAATCCTTAAATCCCAAGGCCCTTTGCCTGCAAGCTTGGGTACAACACCAATTTCAGTGTCTGGGAAAACTTGGTGCAGTAAGAAAACAAGATGAATTTTAGGCCAAATGAAGTATCAGTTTCTAATGTAATTTTGAAAAAATGCTGATATGTACAGTCTCAGGACAAATTAAAATCTCAGCAGGAGTAATACCATGCTGTGTGAAAAGATTGCAATTGATGCCTCTATTTTTTACTGTAATTGTCCGAGAGCCTCAGGAGAATACCCATCAGACTCTGAAGGAAAGTGTATTTGTAAGCCCTATGCCATAAACTGGTGTTCTGAACAGCACAGGGATGTGAAAAGGAAAAATGACACCGCATGAGGCCCTCAATGAGATAAACAAATTAGTTCCTTCTGCTATAGTTGCTGCTATTCATATACTCATAGGTTTGGTTTTGTTTAAAAATAATCTAAAATGCCTTTTCTATTTTTAGAAATAAACTATAAAAAAAAAACAACAAAAAACAAAACAGGAGGTGGATGTTTTAAAATCATGACTAACACAGGAATAATATGCAGCATGAGCAGCTTTCTGCTGTGGCATTAAAATTCCTACTGTGGAATTCAAATTACAAAAAAAACTCAAGTACTAGTATATAGGACAGACTAGCAGGAGATTTTATTGCACTGGCCCGAATCATGAGGTCATTTCTTCATAGGTAAAGTGATGCAAATCTGTCTGCAGCTGTGTGTTCCTCTGGCATTCATTTTGCAAGTCTTCCCTTGCCTCCCCAAGCCAAGCTGAATAGACCCTCCTTATAATTGTTGAAGACAGCATGTTATGAGCTTTTTGCATTCCTTTCCTGCATTACTCTGCTGTCCTCTCTCTGGACTAAGGTATCAGACTAATAAAATTCAGGGAGGGGTTTATGATGTGGATTCTTGTCAACAACCAAGGGAAGAAGAGTATCCAGTTCCTTTTAAAACCGCCACAGGGTTACTGAATTTCAGTAATCTTAAGCTTGCTTGTTCCTGGGTCCTAACCACCCTGACAAAAATGCAAATAATCTGCCTTGCTGTGGTTCTGCTTCTGAGATTAGAATAATCTCATTACGAGTGTAATGATAGTCTTGGTGAACAGTGACTGCATTTTAAAGGGTCCAGTGACACAATCATATCTTCTAGAGCAGCCAGTCCTTCCTAAGTGGGAAAGGTAGGAGTCATACAACAGCTCTCAGAATGCAGAGAGCGAAATAGACTGTATTGCCTACTTACTCTATATATCTGGTGAGCTAGCAGGGTCAGATTATTTCCCTAGTTAAATCTCAGTGACTACAAATGCTATGTGTAGTGCTTATTAAAAAATAATTGGTACTCCTATGTATAATACATGCTCTGCTGATGGTCCTAGAAAAGACCTTTCTTCAGGAATGTTTTTTGTTTCTCTTCATCACATGGAATCAAATGATACACTTTTGTCAGCTTCTACAGGAGATCTTTGACCTTCTGCTTCATCATTTTAGAAACTTTTGTTCTTGCTGCCATTGGTTAATGGTAAACAATATGCCTGCATCTCTCATCCAGGCTACTTACTTGATTTTTTTCCCCTCAAAACCATCTCATCAATCATACCATTAAAAGAACGTTATAAAAATAAATGTAAGGGACTCTCATGTAAACTCCCTGTGGTTTACAGTAAAATCTAAATTAGCTCAGGAATTTGTACAACAGTTTTATTAAAAAATAAAAAACAAAAAACAAACCAAACCTCAAACAAAACCCCAAACACTGCTCATTGGAAAAAAAAAAACAAACAAGCATTAAGTAGAATAGACTTTCCTATTTTTATATCATTGTACAAGTATGGCTAGTTTCTAGCCCCTGTCAAGGAAATATGATTGTAGCATATGATTCATCAATAAATCCTTATCTACTGCTATTCTCTATCATTAATCCATTTAACTGTTGCATGTGCCTTCAATACAAAAAACCAGTTACAATAGCAAAGTCACCTAGAATCTCTGATGCTTCAGAAAATTGAATTTATTACTTAAAATATGTAATTTAGAACCATTATTCCAAGTGTATTGTTTGAAATCTTTTGGAAAGCACTGGTTTGGGGGGGTGTCCTTATTTTGTAACTATCATTGTGACTGCCAGCAATTCAGGTACATTTGTGTATGTGCTTGGTCACAGAAAAAAAATTGAGCCACGTCTTTTGTAGACATCTCATTTAGCTCCTTGTTTTCGTTTGCAATTTGTCAAGTGCTAGAAATCCAGAGATTTATCTTATAACAAGCAGTTACAATTCCTGAAAGCACGTGATGTTTTAAGTTCTTTCTTGCTTTAGAAACAAGACCTAAGGGATGAGAGCCATATGCAAGTATCAGAGAATTTTCATCCAGCTCTCTTTTTTTAGTTTTGTCACAGAGAAATAACAATGGATCCAGTTCCTTTAAGAGCTAAGTGTGTTTGTTTAGCCAATAGTCAAACTCCAGACTACAAAAAGTCATCCTGTAAATGGTGGCATTTTCACACTCTCCTTATTTCTTGTGGCTTTTCAGGCCAAATAATTAAATCAAATATTAAAAATGTTTTTGTTCCTCCTCTGATAGATTACATGCAAACTGTTGGTAATAGCATATATGTGAGGAGGACAGCTATGTTTATGTGACAAGATGACATCATTGTTTGGGTGTCTGCCGCTGACACTTTCTCCACTGCAAGGCTTAGTAATTTGTTTCAGTGATGGATCACATATTTGTACCTTATCAAGTTCAGGAAGCCAGAGGCGTGAGATAACACTGGAACAGTTGTATAGCAACAGAGTCTACCCACAGTTCTCAAGCAGTCCTGCCCAGTTTAATGCTGCTAGCCAGGACATTCACTGTTAGGATCATGAGCCAAAAAGCAAAAAGCTATCTATAGACCTGAGTAGAGCTGTTGAGGGCAACTGAAAGTATCTGCTGATTTTGCCTTGATTTGTTAGTAGCTTTATTCCTTCCTGAAAATGTAAGAAAAGCTGAAGTGGCACAACATTTCTAAAGGAAATACTCAGTGAATAGCATTCGAAGCCTGAAATCACTAAGCTTGTGTTTTCAACTGCGTAATTATTGTTTTTTTCAAAGACAAAATTTTGTAGGTTGGTCCAGACTACTTTTCCAGCTTTTTGTTTGTCAAGGAAAAGTAATTTTTTGTTTGTAACTCAGTTCAGGTTTTTGTTTTGGTCAGCAAATGTAAAAAGCAGTGATTTGCATACTTCTGTGAATTAATGTTAGGAAAAAAAAAGAGAAACACGTACAAAAGAAGCCTATTTGGGTCATGGAGGTTGACTAGGAGTGTATCTAGCGTTGCCTGCCAGGGTGTAACTTGTGATGCTTTGGGGCCTGTACAGATTCATTTAGCTGTGAGTCAGGATGCCGGGGTCTGTGGTTGGAGCATAGCAGATGTTGTTCCTGCAGGGATGTGGGACTCGCACGGACATTTCACCTGGACCTGGGACCTGAAAACCACTCCCAGATCCAGAAATACACACACTGAATAGCTGCAGTGTATCTAATGATGGTTTAAAAGCTGCTATCTGAAAGATATTGGAAAAATCAGCTTGAAAAATAAGCCTAGCTGCCCTGATGACATGATTTCCTCTATGAGAGCCAAATTTTAAGAATTATGATTCAAACCCCTCATGCTGATAAACTTCTTCGTACAATTATCGTATTTTTTCTTATTTCTCCAGACCTATATCTCCCTATACGGCTCTGTACTCTCCAAGAGGCTCTGTTTCTTTGCTCCCCAGTTCTGGGCTCAGCCCTGTAAGAGGGGAACAGCCAACGAGGTGGCAGAGCTTGCCTTAGTGAGCCGCGGTTGGTGACAAACCCCTTTTTTTGCTAGCAAAGCTTCCTCCCCCGCTTCTTCCGCTTACTCATTAATTGCAAGTGTAGTTTCCTTTTTACAAATAAATCATAATTTCCTTAGATTAATAATGGAAAAGTATTCAGCCAAATGCAGCCATGTGGAAAGGGCATGTTACATTGCCTTTGATTCAAAGGCTCTTCTTTCAATAAAATAGGGATTTTTGCCTAACTTTGTTTCCGTCAACAGTTTCAAACCAGTCAAGCAAGTTGGAATTTGCTTATCCTCATTATAACTTAACTCAGTTTGAGTGTTTGAAAACTGGAAAATGGCAAAACCAACTGAAAATTCTGTTCAGCCCTTCACAGCATCTGGAATAGTAAATAAAAAAAGAATTGGGATGCTTCAGAAACTATTCTCCAGTAAGAAATGTTGTCACTGTTTAGAACTGATTAAATCTTCATCTGCTCATCACAGAAAAGTGATGTGAGCCTGCTTGATAAAACTTGACCAACAAAAAAGTTCAAGTGTGACTCCATTTGATTTTGTTCCTTTTCTCTTTTCAGCTTCCAAGCATTAAGATATAATTAATATAATTCTAAATTAGAGTCAGCAATGTTATTGTATGAGTTAGTAAGAGAGTAATATTCATACTAAATGTGCCAATCCCTATAAGAAAGCTGAACAGGAGAGTTATTTAAAGAGATTAAATGATGCAGAATAAAGCTTCCAAAAGCTGTAATTGAAAGTGACAGAAACATTAGCTTTGAAACAAGTAACATTTAATCACACAGATTATACAGAAACATAATTCTTATATGTTGTTTTCTTCAATAGAATTTAATTTTAATCTGTTGAGACAGCTCATCATTTTCACTGCCTACTGCCAGAAGCCTGTCAGAATATGTAAATGTATAGCTACTGTGAGGAGTGGGACCTGTTCCCTCAACCACTGGCCTCAAATTACATATGTCTAAAACTTCAGTTGCTCCTGCCTGCACCTGCGAGTTGCAGGTGTAAGCATTTGTCCCACTTACTCCTTTGTGTATGCCATTTGAATAGTAGAACTTTTGAGTCTGGACAAGCAGTGTGGCCCTGGTGAAAGCGTAGTGTTTGTGCAGTCATAAGTAGAAGGTTATTAAGTGGCAAAGGCACGAAGGTTGAAAGTATGAAAAAATCTTTATAAAAGACCCTGTTTATTTCATTTCCTTGCAAGTATACAGGAGATCCAAATGGGCTGCATTTTTTTTTTTTTAATCACAGAAAATTAAAGGCAGAAAAGAATTTGTAAGTGAATTGATTAGACAGGCTACAGAGAGAGTAAATCTCAGTATAGTAATAGAATAATAGTAGCTCCTCTGGTGTTACAGAACATGTACATTTACCAATGTCCCTGCCTTGACTGGTATGAAATGGAGCTCTGTATTTGCAGAACGTGTGCTCAGGAGCAAATGTGACCTTCAGGTAGGTTGATATGAAATGCCTTTGCCTCCTGGGGACTCAGGAGGGCAAGAGACAGGAGAAACTCACGTTGCCACTAACCTGCTGTTTATTGCAGCCAAGAAGTACATGTGAAAGCATGTCAAAAACTCCAAGCATTTTGGATGGTTACCATCAAATATTTTGAGTTTGTTTGCTCTGTTATGAAACTTGTTTGAAACTGAAGCCAGCTATCTGAAAAAGGGTTTGAACTACAAGGTTATAAGGAGGTTTCTTTTTCTCTGCCAATGTTTTTCTCTGCTAATATGGAAGTTTAAATAGGTTTCACCTGTGTTTCACTTTAAAGTCCTCACAAAGTCTGAGTTATTTGGAGATGCCTTTTGTTTGAGGCAAGGTCATATCAACAGGTCAGCATGGTCAGATTTTCAGAAAACAAGTACTTTGTACATAGAGTTCATTTTGTCTTATAGTGAGAATATTAAAACAGAAGCAGTTCCAGTATGAAATGTAATCTGGGGCAGATCCTGACCTCTTGAATTTGGACGAGGCCAGGGTGTCATTGGTAAGTCCAAAGCTATTTCTGTCTTGTGATTAGCTTATAGCTGACCAAAGAACTATGTGAACCTATTCAAAACCCTAACAGCGTTGATGCCACCCCCTTGTCTTTGACAGGGTGTACCTGAGAGCATGGGATCAGGAGATAGGAGCCCTAGTTATGAGCTCACTGTGCTTGGAAAGGTTTTGCACTTCAACTCCTGTCATGGATGAAATCACCCTAGTGGGTAAGCTAAGGGATGACAGAGAAAAGACACTTCCACCCTTGCTGTTACAGCCAGGCATTGGCAGTGTAAGACCCAGAGGCCAAACACAATAGACTGCAGGTGGTTGGGGAAGATCTTGGGATATTGCTTCCTTCATTGCTCATACATTTCCTGTTGACATCCCTTCAGAAGAGAAAATCAACCTGAGGTGCAAGGCTGGGACTACAGCAATCTCTTCTCTGCCCCACTGGCTGGGCTGCATTTTGGTCTGCTCCCATGGCTCAGGCTGGCTGTGCACCAGTGGGACAAAATTTTAGTAAAGAACCCAAAAGTTCAGAATAAACAATTTTCTGTATCCAAAGTAGATATTATCTTCAGGGCAGGGACTGTCTTACCATGTTTATTTGCAAATATTTGAGCCATCCACCCTTTGTCAGCAAGAAGTGATAACAGCAAAGAAGGAAACAGACTTCAGAAAAGGCTGCCTGCCTAAAAAAGAGCAGCCAGAGAGATTAAACTTGAAGACAGATCTTTAATGGTGATAGTGTCACTAACAGAGATGCAAGCTCTCACCAAAGAAGTTATTATAATACTGTTTATTACAGTGTCAGTACAGGCCATGTAATCATCCTAGTACAGCGTAACACTTTCTATATTGTACTTAGAGTGAGTAATAGATATCATGTGAGTAATGAATGTATCAGAGCTTTTCAAAGCTGTATCTGGGCAGGCAAGGGGGTTGGCTGCTTCACTCAGCAGGAGGCTTCAGCCACTTTGTGCTACTTTGGTGGCAGAGAGCTCCTAGGAGGTTTTCTTTGATTTCAGTTTTGTATTTCTTGGCTGGCTGCACAGGGATGCTGCTTGCTTAAGGACAAAACCACTGATGGACAAAAAGCCCAGGGTGACTTGTGGGTTCTCTGAGGCACCACAGAGGTCTCAGTACAATCTTGATTGTCTTCAAGTCAAAATTAGGTAGGGGTTTTGAAAAGCTACTGTTGCCCCTTGTATCTCACCTTTTTTCTTGAGGATGGTTGTCTGCATCTATGTCTACAGCTTCTGAACAACTAGATAGACAGGAGGAGCTTTTATAAAAAATAGGGTGCATTTCTATAAAAGTCTACCTGAGGTGAGCTCAGAAGAAAAGCTTAATATTCGACTATAGCGGGGTAACTGACCATAAACTCAATGGAATTTCACCAGCATTAAACTAGAAAAACACAATGGAAAAAAAGGTTATTCTCAATTCAAAGAGCAATTAAGATAAAGGGTTAGTTTGCTTCTTTTGATAATAAATACTGTAGGAACATGCAACACTATTAAATGATTAGGTTAGAAAAATCAGCAAGGCTGCTTATACAGAAATATCAATGATAAACTCAATAACTTTTTCAAAGGCTTTGAGAGTGAAAATTTCTACTATCAGTTCTTCATGTTAAACACTGTGGTATGGAATCTGCTATAAATGCTAATATGTACAATAAGGGAAGAACAAAAGCTTGGTTGTGAAAGAGCTCCTCTGTTTTTGTGAAGTGTCATACCTCTAATGCCTCATAGCTGGCTTTTTGTTTTTAATCTTTCTTGTTTCCTGTTTTAAAATATTGACACTTTCCTTTCCACATGAACATCTGAACTTCCATAGCAAAAAAAAACCCTAGACAAAACCATAAGCCTTTCCTTTTTTGTTTTCTGTAAAATCACTTTGTAAACTCTTTCAGAAGCTGACAATCTCAGTTACCCAATGTCTTGTTATATCTTAGTAATTAAATCATATTCTCTGAGCTGTCTTTTTGGTAACTAAGTTTATAGGAAATGCATCTTCATCCTTGTCTAGCACAATATAAAAATGTTCTGCTGGGAATACAGTTGTAGTTATTGATTCTTCAGAATCTGTAATGCCTTTCAAAAGAAATTTAGCTTGCTCTTTTGAGCTTCCATGAACTGATGAAAGCAGAAAACAACAGTAATTTGAAAAGATACTTCTAGGGAATTTTCTGACTGTATAAGATTTGGTACAGGATCTGTAGTAGAAATGTGTTCACCTTGCTACTCACATATTCTTTACAATATTCATTTACAAATGGTATTCCTACATCCTTTACTTTTATGAAAAAGAACTTGACTACATGATCTCAAAAACTATATGCTGTGTTTAAAGGAATGTATATCCTAATTGCAAATGTGAAGGATAAAGATCTTCCTCACAGAATATATGCAATCCCTAAAAAAAGACAGAGAAACAGCAAATGTAATCACCAGGACTGATTTCTTGGGTGGGTGAGAGAACTAATCCCAGCAATCTGCTGGGAGATGGTGCTTCTAGCCTCTTCATGTCCCTGTTTATGGACTATTAGTGGAAGCTTCCTGGCTGACCCTGAGTGTCAGATCAGCACCTACAGCAAGGTTTGTCCATTCCTGGCCACTACTTTACAGGACCTTAGAGCTGCATGTGGCTTTTTGCTTCCCAGCAGATGTCATTCACCCAAGCACAATCTCCAGGTAGACAGGGTGATTTTCTAGCAAATCCATGCTATAAGAAGTGTCCCTGCTGCTATACCTGCCAGGTGACTCAGTGTCAAGGCTTTGCCCACAGCACAGATCCCAAAGCACCCTCAGTGCCTGGCACAGCAGTGAAAGGGGCAGTGTTGCCTGCAGGCCACCCACAAGTCATCACCTCTGTCCTCTGTAGCTAAGGCAACCAGTGCATTAGCTGGCCATTGTGACACACCACCCACCCTTTGCAAGGCTGGTGTCTTGCAAGAAAACAGCCTCACAGGATGGGAATGCTGATATCGCCTCAGCTGGGTTGAATTTACTCAAAGGTTTCAGGGTTTCGTTTCCAAAGAGCTTGACACGTAGCTCATGTTGGGTGTGGAAGCCAAGTTAAAGCTTCCTATACTCTGTGCTAGCATCCTTGCCAACTGAGTGTGGCAAGAAGGAAGAAGAAAGCAGCCTCCCTCTCCTATGAATGATTTTGTATGGAAACATTACTGAGAACCAAGGGTAGCAGATTTCTAGGATGACATCCAACCCATTGGGCTAGAGATGCACCCTGACACTCACCCTCATGTTTCCATGTCTATTTAGATACGTCATACAAAATCAACCATGTCCCACAAGAAAGATTAAAGCAGTTCCCACATAAGGATAATCTAGAGGCTTGTAATTAAGTTAGACTGCTGACAAATTAAAAACTGTGATAGAATCCTCTTGGGCAGCTTATTTATTTAAGTTTGTACTGGGATTTCCCAACAGTTTCCTCCCATCTGGAATACATCACAGTTTCCTATGGTTTTGCACCAGTCCTCTCTGTTGGAGATGCTCCACTTCTCTATTAAGTACCTAAATATTAAAATAAATGGAAATCAAGAGCCACAGTTCTTTTTTTACCAAACATATAATAGCTTCTTACCCAAATAAAAGCATGTTTCTGCGGCAGTGACCTCCTGAGTCATCTGGCTGAATGCTCTTAGTGTGTGCAGCTGCATCCATCACAAAATGCCTCTTAACCATGTGAAGAAGTTCAGTGTCTGCTTTGTATTAAAAAACTACATCCCTAGTAGATATTAAACTGCTGTAAATTCAGTGTTTTGTTCTTCCTTAATGCGGTGATTATAGCAATTGTTCCAGTTTTGCTAGTGAAGTCAGGAGGTCAGAATTTGTATCAGTATTGACTTAAGCTTGTTTTCATTAATTCTCTGTATGTTTTTCAATATACATATTCATGTGTTGCTCATATTTAAATATACACATTTCTCTACCATAACTGCGAATCTGACGTGGATTACAGCCTGGTTTACAACATGATGCCCGCTTACTGCTTTCTTCTGTTGCCACAAATCATTTTAAATGATTATGAGATTATTCAGAATACCACAGCTTTTCAAATTCGATTTTCCCCTAAAACACTGCCGTAATTTTGTTCCATTCTTCCATTGTTTTTCACATGATAACTCAAACACTTGGAATGAATGATTTAAATATGAGTCATGTGCATTATGAACTACTCAGTGTATTAGGAACACAGATGTTTACTGCCATAAATTGTTGACATCATTTTGGGATGAACTTTGTTATAACCTTGAAATGAGCAATCTGATGGAGTGTATGAATTGGTGTAGAGTTTTTTCTGTAGCTCAGGAATATCCTTCTCTAAGAAAAGCTGCAGAAGTATTTTAAAAGCAAAACTTTAAGCTCAAAATTATCTGAAGAATAAACCAGAAAATGTTTTCCATCTGTGATAAGAACTAAATCGGGTTCATCTGTTTGGTGTATTTACCAGGAGATAAATATGGTCTGAATAGGCTATTGTTAGCAACAAGCGTTGCTTCAAGTCAATAAATAGTTGAGTTGTTATATCATGTACTTTCAGTTCATGAATTGTACATCTGTTCAAGCCTTATCAGACTGAGAGAGCCTGTACAGATACTGCTAGCATTTCTTAGCTCTCAATTTCACTTTTAAAAAAAGAAATTAAATGTAGCATCAGTTGCTAAAGGAGAGAAATCAACATGAGAGGATAATTAGGGACATATAGCAGTCTAGTTTGTCTCAAAACTGTGAATGGTAATAAATACTGCAAGAAAAACTTCCCAAACTCAACTCGCTCTGTTTTCTTTAACACAGTAATTATCGAAGCTAACACTAATGGCAAAACCAAGCAGATTTCAGGATGTTATCAACATCTTTTATTTCTTGATCCATGTATGCAAAATCCAGTGATGCGGGGTGGAAATCCAGTGTGAATTAAAGACAGCCTGTTTTTCTGAACAACAAACACTGGTCTGGAAAAGGTCAGGCAAAGAAAATGGATGCATACATAAGCAAGATCATACTAAACAAAAAAAATCACATCTTTCTTTAACTGGCTAAATGAACTTTCCTGAGGCTATTTTCTGTTTTGTAATGCTTTAATGAAATATAATGCACAAAAACTCTGGGTGTAGCATTTTACTTCCTGACTTTGACATTTCTGGTGGGTTATTACTAAATATTTGTGTTAGGAGCCCTAAGAGCTCTTGAAACTGCCACTGGGAAGGAGATATTCACAGTTACAATTTTGTAGTAGGCATTTGAAGTACTGGTGGAAGCTGCAACTTTCAACTATAACTTTAACTTTGACCTCTGTCCCTGAACTTAAAGCCATTTTTCAGGCGGACACGGCAGTGCCTAGACGCCACCGAGAGGATCATCTAGGACTGTGGGCTTTGAGAGAGTGTGCAGGAGGCTACTGCTGGACATCTGCCACTGTGGTGGTTCTGAGTTCCTGTATGCAGGCATGTAGTGGGGAAATAAGCCAAAACAAACAGTGGGAAAAAGTGCAAAGAGGGAACAGCACCATTAAAGTAGATACCTAAAGAAATAAGGACCTTCATTTTACTGTCTCTCTTCTTGCCTTCAAAAGATGAGCATTTTCTGTAGGTTATGTTTTGAGGCACAATCCTTCTCCGGTGTCTTCATGCAAAGGAAATATTTGGCCAACTAACATGAGCATGTTTATTCACACCATTAAAAACTTGTTTAAATTCTCTGTTATGGATATGTTATTTTTAATCACATTTCTGTATATGTTTGTTATGGTTATGCTATTTTTAATCTCATTTCTGCGTTGTGTTCTTCTAGTAGCTTCTATGTTAATTCTGAAAAGGAAAAAAGCTTCAGCCCTAAGATGGTCAGATACCAGATGCAAACTGCCTTTTTTTTCCTCCATTAGCCACTTATATCACATACTATGGGTCTGCAGGGTGGGAAGCCTGCTTGGTCCTTCCCAGCCGGAGTACCAAGATACACACAACGGTGTGCCGCAAGGTTTGTTTTCACTGTAGCCCGGGTTGCTGTATTGCCTGTTGCAA